>NW_020869473.1:63328-75828 GCF_003789085.1 Penaeus vannamei
TTCTGTTTTGAAAGATCCCTTCGCTCATATCATGACAATTTTTCGTCCCCTGAATGAAAAATACCACAGATAAAACTGCCAATAATGTTTAAGAAGATCCAACAGCGAAATGGAAAGGTGGAAATCATCTGTCAGAAATCCCTTGTTCTTTGTTTACATAAAGTTTTCAAATTGTGTCACCGTGATGCTGTTCTCAGGTGCAATTTTTTTTGAAGGGGATCGTTTTGGTTTATACATCACTTTTTGGTTTATACATCATGCAAAAACAGTCTATTTATATTGAAATTCTTAACGGGAAAGACCCATGTGAAATTTAAAGTAATGAATTTTCTTTACATAACTTACAATTTCAGATACAAGACAGTTTTATTTTCTGGCAGATTCCGAAGACTTTGCAAGCATTATGCACATGACATTACTTCTTTTGCATATGTTTGTGAGGAGGAGTAATCCGAGGAAAGCCTGAGTCATTTCAACGAATGCGTTCTCGGTCTTTTTACCTTCTATCACTTCTTTTAAAAGATATTGAACATCAACTTTCCGGGACAGATTCGCACTCCTTTTAATTAATTTCCCTTTAGCAGGAGAGAAAAATGAAAAAGAAAGAAAGAAAGAAAAGGAAGAAGGAAAAGAGAAAGAGTCAGCGGCTCTAAAGGAATGCATAAATAGTACACTGACTTGAAGCTCAGTACAACGTTTTAATTGAGTGTAAACATTAGTCTATGCAATATAGAATCTGGATGTATGCGGTTTGAAAGTGACGAAAAGAAACGAAAAAAGTTAAATTAAAATAAATTCATCTGGTAAATATTTGGAAGTACCATGTAGTCGATAAACATGTGTTCCTTGACAAAAATAATGTCGCAGCGTTGTGTGATTCTGCCTCGTATTCTGATACGTAAAATGTAGGCTTAGCTATTTTTCATCATGGAAACCAATTTTTTTTTTAGGATGAAATATTGGTTAATAAAATAATCACAATGCCCGCTTTCATAACCTGTCAGTAGGAAATGAATGGCCCCTTTACCGTTCCAGCGCCTGTTCAGTGGACCATCAGTTTCAAAAAAAGACCGGAAATCACTAACTACATCAACCTTGACAAACTGACTTATCGACTCGCCAAGCGCACTGGGCAAGAAAGGGGATAATTTTTCCAATATCGAAAATCTTTCCATGATATATCTTCACCTTGCAACTTTGCAAGATGGAAGCCCTTAGAGAAACTTTCATCGCCTGCAGTCGGACTTATATTTCTCTGTTACGGTTTTTGTGTTTTCGTACAAGAGGGACTTAGAGCGATATTAAAAACGGAAGGGGCTTTGATGTCGTATCTCATTGCCAGCTCTCACCGGCGAGAATTCATCATTGATGCTATTTCTTCGTTTGAAATTATATGCTTGTTTTTTGGGTAAATATATACTGATAAGAATAATAATAATAATAATAATATAATAATAATAATAATAATAATGATAATAATAATTATTAATTATATTATCATTATTATCATATTATTATTATTATTGTTATTTTTATTATCATTATTATTATTATCATTATTATTATTATCATTATTATTATCATTATTATTAACATTATTATTAACATTATCATTAACATTATTATTAACAAAGGATTTCTTTTTTCGTTACGTATATACTGATAAGAATAATAATCATGTAATGATAGAAATAATAATGATTATGATCATAATGGCAATAAAGGTTATAATGATTGTGATGATAATGATGGTAATGATACTAATGATACTGATACTGGTAATAACAATAATAATGATAATGATAATGATAATGATAATGAAAATAGTGATGATTATACCAATTAAGATAATGATAATGATAATACAAACAATAATGATACACTAATAATAATAATAATAGTGATGATAACAATAATAATGATAATGATAATAATATAACATAATATTGAAAACAATAATAACAATAACAATAATAATAATAATAATGATAATAATAATAATAATAATTATGATAATAATGATAATGTTAATAATAATGTTAATAATAATGATAATAAAATAATGATAATAATGATAATAATAATAATAATATAATAATAATAATAATAATAATAAATAATAATAATAATAATAATAATAATAATAATAATATAATAATAATAATAATATAGTAATGATAATGATAATGATAATAACAATGATTATAATATGATAATAATAATAATAATAATAATAATAATAATAATAATAATAATAATAATAATAATATAATATAATAATAATAGTAATGATAATAATGAATTAATAAAATAAGTACTAATAGTAAAATGATAATAGTAATGATGATAAAAATAATAATGATAATGATAACAACAGCAACAACATCAAAAATGAATAAAAATAATAATATCGATAACAACAACACCAATGATAATATCAATAATGATGATAATAAAAATATCAATAATAAAGATAATAATGATGATGACTATAATGGTGATAGTAATGATAATAACAATGATACAATTACTATAGAAAATGATAATAATGATAGGAATGATAAAGATGATAATGATTATGATAATAATGTTGATGGTAATGATGATAATAATAATGGCAATGCTAGTGATAATGAAATTACTACTACTGCTACTACTACTAATGATAATAGTAATAATAATAATAATGATAATTAAGAATAACAACAACAACAAAAAAACAGCAATAATAATAATCATAATAAAATATAATAATAATAATAATAATAGTAATAATGATATTGATAATAATAAAAATAATAATAATAATGATAATAATAATAATGATAAAAGTAATAATGATAAAAGTAATAATAATAATGATACTGATGTTGAAGAGAATAATGATAATGATGATAATAATGATCATGATAATCATTATCATAACCATAACAATGAAGATGATAATAAGGATGATAATAACAAGTGATAATGATAATAATGGTAGTGATAATAATCATGAAAATGATGAGACTAAAATAATGATAATGATACTAGTAACACTTTAGTAATGATATAAATAAAATGAAGGTGATGGTGATAAAGATAAGAGTAATGATGATGATTATCATAATGAAAATGATAACAACAATGACAGTAATGAAGATAGTGGTAGTAATAATGCTAATGGTAATAATGGCGATCGTGATAATCAAGACACTAATTATAATAATCGTAATGATAATAATAATAATAATAATAATAATAATAATAATAATAATAATAATAATAATAATAATAATAATAATAATAATAATAATAATAATAATAATAAATAATAATAATAATAATAATAATAATAATAATAATAATAATAATAATAATAATAATGATAATAATTATAATAATAATAATAATAATATAATAATAATAATGATAATGATATAATAATAGTAATAATAATGATGATAATAGTGATGATAATACAAATGATAATACTAATGATAATGATAATGATGATAATGATAATGATGATGATAGTGATACTACTAGTTACTACTATCAAGAGCAATAATGATGATAATAAGAATAATGATAATACCACTACTACTACTACTACTAAAGCCAATAATAATAGTAATGCTTTATGACAATAACAATAAGAATTATAATGATAATGATTATAATGATAGCGACAACAACATTTAATGATAATAATGATAATTAATGATTAATAATATTGATATAATAAAAATATAATAATAATTGAAGAATAATAATAATTAGTAAAAACAACAACAACAACAGTAATAATAATAATAACAATAATAATAATAAAAGTAATGATGATAATGACAATAATAATGATAGTAATAATACTACTAACAATGATAATGGTACTGCTACTACTACTATTAACAACAACGATAACAGCTACAACGTGATGATGATAATAGTTATTTTCATTTTAATAACAATGATAATGCAAACATACCTAATAGCAATAGGATTAATAATTAATAAATAAAACAAGAAAACGGTGCTATTAATACTAATACTACCATCAGTAATGATTATCACGATGATAAGAATATCATAACAACAGCAATGACATTAGATCCTGCAACAACATTACCCCTTTCCAGTGTAGATTCAGAATAACTTAAGATTAAAAAAACGACAAAAAAACATTCAGCTGATGTTTGTTTTCGCTCATGGCAGATTCCCCTTGGTTGTATGGCAGTGAAATCCATGGTTCTGTACATTCAAAACAGATTTGCCGTCGAGTGAGCAGCCAGTCGAGCTTGGGAAAATAGTTTGTTTTTGGTGATGGGGAGCAGATGGTCGTGTTATCAATATTAGGTTGGGTTTAGTGGTGTATAGGTTGTATAGGTTTAGTTGGAAGTGGCTGAATAGAGTTTATATATAGAGAGAGTTTTGTTTAGGTGTGTGTGTTTGTTTTTTGTTTGTGTGCGGGTTGTGGGCATGTGGGTGTACTGATGGTATACAGAGGAGAAAGTTGATCTTAGGGGAACCTGTCTGCAATATTCAGCTCATCGAATAACTTTCTGAACAGATAGATATCCAGATAGATAGCACTTATCGCGTTTTCGGGGAAGGCTGTTCCATCTGCCGGTATTTCTGTTGCAAAGTGACGGAAATTTGATTCATATCTATTTACCAGAATTTCTTATTCCTCCATTACTGAAAGTTAGAATTTTCATCTCAATGTTCGTTTCCATAAACTGTCCATAAACATGACAGGTGCCCTCACTATTTCAGCGCCTGTCCACGTGGCCTACATGACAGGTGCCCCGTGCACTATTTTAGCGGCGCTGTCCACCTGTGCCATGATAAAAAGGTTGCCTCTCATACTTCAATCGCACTGCATCCACCCGTGGCCATGAACACACACCAAGAGTATACCTGCACCTCACCCTACCATCACAGACCCTCATAGTCCACACCGAGAGCTAACCATATAGCACAATTCATTGGTTAGCAACCTCACTAATTTCAGCACCTGTTGCACACAGCACACGTGCCATGAGCAGGGTGCACCACACGCACCTACACATCACACTACTTCTAGACGTTCTACATGTCTCTCCACGCGTTCAAGCCATTGTAATCTTAGTTTGTTGTCAGGCACAATCTGTAATTTGCATAGACGCCCTTGTTCTCAGGGTCAGGTGCAATAGACTAAGGTTTGGGGCGTACTATGCAATCTATAAATTATCTTAGCATCGCTTGTTTCTGCTTTCTCCAGGAGCCACGCAGTTGGCAGTGAGCCGGTAGTGTTTGGCTTCCTTGAGGAATTTTTATTTATCATACGAGGGCGTTCTACTAGTCTACAGATACTCACGTGCGTGTCTATTGTTAATACTCAGAGGGAACTCGTCAGACCAGGTGCGGTAACTTGTATTTTTGACAGGTCGATTACACTGTGGTGGTGGCACAGTAAAAACTCGTCCAAATACACGTGTTCTTACGATGTGGATATCCCAACCACTGGCAACATCTTTTGCGTCGCTCATACCCTATTTATTGGCACTGAAGTACATACGTGAATGGTATACTTTGTGAAAGTACTTTCACAGCCGTATGGATGCACCTTTAACAGCACTAGTGATATGAACTTTTTGAAGGTAATTTTCCTTCACATAGTACATATTAAGCGAATTGTATCAGGAAGCCTCAAGGAGTATAATGAGAAAAGTGAATTTCAGATGACTGTTTTTTCTCTTAGTAAATTTTGATATCATTTGGATAAAAGAATTTATTTTATAAGGCTTGGTATTGCACCATGTTCGTCTGTAGTTATTGTAAGTTAGGTTGAAATTGTTTCACCAATTGGAGTTGATGGATATTGTTCTTGTTATTATTTTGCCGTATAGAGAGGAACAGAGAGTATGTAGTAGAAATGTTAATGTATATTAGTAGTGAATGTCACAATTTCATTAGTGTTACAGAATGTATATAGTGAGTAGGAAGATGATCATGTGAAGTATTGATCACGTTTCGAGATGTTTGTCACTTAGAGTCGTGAAAATCTGAAATACTTTTGTGTAGGTGTGTGGGTTGGTAATGATAGATTAGATTGTATGAGTTGATGTGTTTGTTGGGAGGGTGTAAAGATTATAGGAATTGATGTAGAAACATGAATATATTCAGAGTAGAGAAGTTTCGAGACTTATGAGTGTGAAGTGAAGTTGATGTTTTATGTAATGCTGAAGTTACACAGCTTATAGAAGATCGATGAGCGTGTAACATAGTAATGTTGTGATTTATCATAGAGCGAATGAAAACGTCTAGAAATTTTAGAGGAAGACTCAGATTTTGTGACAAGTTCGAGAAGGTGAGGAGGGAGTTCCAGTCTTGTGTCAATATGTAAATGTCGTGGTTTTGCAGTGTGGGAAGACAAATAAAATTGGTTTAGGTTTATGCCAGCAAAGTGCGGAGGTGTAAGTGAGGTTGAGTGAGTCAGAAGGGATAGAAGTGTTAATTGTTCGGTCCAGTAAAGATTGTTCGTATGTGATGAGGTGTGAAGTAATTCACTAAGTAGTGAAGGTAGTTTATGTGAGCTAGATGGTTAGAGTGAGTTAGGGCATAGAATGTTTCTCAAGTTAGAGTAGAGTCTGTTAATGGAGAGAATAGATTGTATGTTAGTAGAGTGAGTGTCCAGTGGAGTTACGCTAGTGAGTGAAGTGTCTTCAGCTAAGTGTTAGATTGGGGATAGAAAAGTGATGTGTAAACGTAGAGTGAGGGGGTACACAGTTGATAATTTTTGGTTAATGAACCGTGACAGATCTCTACATTTCTGAGTAGACGTGAAGATAAAATCATAGTTTCTTAAGCTCACAGTTTTTTTAAAAAGATTCATCAGATCTGGGGGTTGGTAATGATGGCAATTAAACATTTAGTGGGCTACATAGTTCTCGGTAAGGTAAACGTAGTCTCTCTATCCATCCTTTATTTTTGGAGGTGTAATTTTGCTCCAACAGGTTTCACTATCTACTCGCCATAAATTAGCAAATATTATACTAATTGGGAAATTGTAGCTTTTGGGAATCTCTTATTGGCTCAGGTGCTCATGGGAGTTATGAGTCTTATTGTTGTCTCCATGTCTATCTTAATACTCTGTGCTCATTCTTCCTCTTAGACAAATCGTATCTCATCATCGATTTGTCTGTCTTTGTTAACTGCTTCTTTTGTTTTCTTGCGATTGGATCTTCTTGTTTGTTTATGGTGTGCCGGAATAGGCCTGTCTTTGCTCACCACACTTTGTTTATATTTTGCTGCTTCAACCTTGGGGTTAAATTTAGCTTTTACTTCTTCTCCGATACTCCTATAGGTCATCTACATTTATTTTTGTTTATCTTGTCTGTCAGTTGATTTTTCTCTTTACCTTGATATCATTCTCCTTTTATTATCAGAGAATTATGGAAAATCAGGATTGTAGCACGTATAGAATCAAGGTTTAATCTCGTTCTGACGGTATTTCTTTATTATTTATTAGTAACACACATCATAAAGTAAGTAGATTATTTGATCGTATGTTATTGATTACACTACCACAAATAGATCAGATCACGAGCTTCATCTCTTATCAATTTATTTTCAAGTTTTAGGACGCTCTTCATCTCTCTCTCCACGGTCACTCATTTGCTCCTGGCTCTCTTTTAATCATGCTCACCTCACTTCTCTCTCATATCTGTGAAATCAGTTTTTCACTGGATTATTTATTCAGATTTCCTTGGGTTATTTTGTCAATATTAGAGTCCGATTGCGGGTACTCCGGGCCATTCAGTGATTATGTAACATGTCTCTTTCGCAAGCGGGGATCTCAATTTTGTGCGAGTATGCTATTGCGGTGCAATCATTAGAGCTCTCTACTGAAATACTCTATCTCAACTTTGTATCTCAATTCAACATGTTTCCAGTCAGCTACTCATGTATGAAAAAAAATACCATATTAGGCTCGTCAATACAATAGTTTCTCTCTTATTCACTACTAGTGAAAACATGTTATAGCATCTCTGTTCTGTTGGCAGTGAAGTAACACATTGTCGAAAAGAAAAATTTTATAGAGCAGCTGGAAATGGTTGAAAGAATCTGATTTCGCTTGTAAATATTCTTTTTTGATGCTCAGGAACATTAATCTTTGTAGCTATAAGGTTTGATTCACAATCGTTTATGTCTGAGTAAGTGGTATCCAGCTTTACATTTTTGCTAAGCTTTGATGGGAATTTTTTCCCTTTCCGAAAACCATCCTTCCTAAATCGCAAAATTACTGTTTTTATTTCATAACATTTTCTTTGTTCTTATTTCTTTTCCCAATGAAAGTACATATATTTTTTTTTTATATATTTCCATAACTTAAATTTCATTGTGTACGATTATGTTAATTTCACAACTAACTACACTTTTTACATGTTTAACACATTAAATTTTTGCCTCCCATAAATTTTGTCACTTCTCATCATTCTCGTGGTTGTGACTTCTCTACCTTGTTCTATCTCGAATTACAACCTTCAGTAATATGGACACCACAGACGATATTAATTCTCTTTTCTATGATTCGGTTCTAGTCTGTCTATCTCTTCTGCTCTCACAGTCTACACTCTCTTTTCTAGCTCAATTTTTGCTTTCCCACCTTCTGTCTTACTGTGTTATTTGCTGTATTGCCCTCTTGATAGTGGGCGTTTTTGGGTCTGTCTCTCTCATTGATGTTAATTTCAGTGTTGATACTAGTCAAACTTGAACTGTCAATCCATTTCATTCGATACATTTAATTTCCTCATTATCTCAGTCATTCCTCACTATTCCATGTGTTTTATAAAATACAATATTATTTTCTAGAACTATTTTCATTTTTGTCTCTTCTGTCTCAGAGGAGAGGTTGTTGCTTTGTGATTTTTTTCTTGCAAAGTGAGGCTAAGAAATCACATGTCAGCAGGGAACTCTCTCGCATCTCTCATACTTCTTGAATCAATGCTCCAATACGTATATTTCTCTCTTGTTAAGTAAATTTTTGTCATCTATCTCTCTTTCTACTCTCCGTCACTTTTTACGTTCTCATTCTTATGCCAAAGATACACTCCAAAACAGTCTCCTTTATCGGTGGTCAGGTCGTCTCTGCATAGCTTTGTCATAAGTCTCGTGCCTCCTTTTCACCTACGGCACGTCAATGTGACCTCTTACTGAATTGCGCTTACAGCATCTTCACTCATAACTTCATCTCTCCATTCCAATATACATTCTTCTCTCTGCTCATTTCTTGTCAGAATTTGCTACGGATCTCAGCTGCGTAGATCACAATCGCGATTTACTGCTCCGTCCTTTTTTGTCTGAGCTCTGATGGAAACTTAGCACTGTCCTCTTCCTCATAGACGATATCACTCAACTGAACGGATGATTTGATCCTTTTTCAGGTCTTCTCAGCCTTCATATCCCCCTATTTGACAGTTTAAGCCATTGTACTTCCACCAACAGCTTCGGAGTTTCTTTTCATACTTTACATGAATTGTTTCATGAACCTTGATGTAATTTCTCATTCAATTAATGAGTGATAACGTTAATGGATGCAATATGGCTAGTTGATCTATAACATGCATGGAATTTTCAGAACAATGATTACAGAGTTCATCGTGGTTCATAAATGATTTCTTCTCTACCATTGTCTTCGACTTTTTGAATTTCCTTGCCTAGCGTACCTCATCTCCAGTTAAGATTCATGCAAACTTTCCCAAATAATTGTTTTTTATTATCTCATATCCCCAATCATTGTATATACGCATTACTATTTCAATTTGAGAAACATTTCCACTTCCTATAAGTTTTTTATTGTTTCTCACTTCTAATCAAAAAGTAGACCACATGCCTTCTCTCAAGTTAAATTAACATATTAATCGCTTTATTTTCACTATTATACAATTGTCCCTTAATATACTATTATAACATATATATATATTATATCTAATCATCTATGTACATATCAAATACCATTCACAACTATTATACATATCATTTATTATATTAATATTATAACTTAATTACATATTTTTAATATATTACGTATACGATATTACCATTATTATAGTTATATACACCCTTATATTATCTATATTGTTCCTCAATATTATATTATTATTCTCTATTTATTCTTCACTATCATTTTTTATTTTCAGCCGCTCTCTTCTCCTCTTGTCATCATCTTAAAATCATCTTCACATCTCTTTCCTTTCCCCTTGTTTCGTGATATTTATTATCCTCTCCATCACTCCAAGATGCATATTACATATCTAGGTTAGCTCGGCCTGCGAACGTTGCTATTAATCGAAGAATACAGGTTGTTCCTCAGTTTTACAATTCTTCAGCGATTATTTCTCATATGTTACTTGTTGCACCTCTTAGACTAATACCTCCTACTTTCTCTCGGCATCTCCCTCCCTCTTCGTAAATGTTTTGGATGTCACACTCACTACGCAGTGTGTTGAGTTACCTCTACTCCTAATCCTCTTCCTGTTCTTTTGTTTCCCTTACACACTTCTAAGTTTACTAGGGACACATTACAAGAGTCACAGCGTGTGTTTCCTCTCTCGTATTTATTTTGTATAGTTGTCGGTTTTCCACGCCTACTTACATACTGTCAAATGGCCCTTTCTTCTATGCGGGGTCCCTCCCTTTCGCCATCTTAGACCCTTTTTCTTCTCGTCTCCCCTGCCCTTGCCTGCCTTTGACGGCCGCGGTCTGCTTTCCTTTATTGTCGTTATCCATTACACGTAAATCATTGATTTATATAGATATTATGTATAGTATTATAATATTAAATAATGCTCGCAATGTTCATTGATGTATCATAAATGACTTTAATTCCATTTTCACTTTATTCACATTAGAACAGCCATTCTCAAAGATTATTACTAATCCATACACAGACACACACACACACACACACACACACACACATACAAAAAAAAAACAAAAAACAAATAAAAAACAAAAAACAAAAACCCAAAAAGCCGACAGTACTCCCCTCTTTCCCCCAAAAAGCCTAATTTCCATCCGATAATGCTTTCCCGGCGGATTCCAAGTTTTCCTTCGGTTCACTTTGGGTTTCCGTTCCCGTGATTCCTGCGATTCCTGTCACCGCGGGAATTCCCCCTGGAGGTCCCGCTGCTCTCGTCCCCGCGGAAGAGAGAGAGGGAGAGGGAGAGAGAGAGAGAGGGAGAGGGAGAGGGAGATGGAGAGAGAGAGAGAGGGAGAGGGAGAAGGGAGAAGAGGGAGAGGGAGAGGGAGAGGAGAGGGAGAGGAAGAGAGGGAGAGAGAGAAGAGAGAGAGAGAGAGAGAGAGAGAGAGAGAGAGAGAGAGAGAGAGAGAGGGAGGGAGAGGGAGAGGGAGAGGGAGGAGAGAGAGAGAGGAGAGAGAGAGAGAGAGAGAGAGAGAGAGAGAGAAGAGAGAGAGAGAGAGAGAGAGAGAGAGAGAGAGAGAGAGAGGAAGGAGAGACAGAAAGACAGAAGAGAGAGGAGAGGGAGGAGGGAGGGAGGGAGGGAGGGAGGGAGGGAGGGAGAGAGGGGGAGAGAGGAGAGGAGAGAGAGAGGAGAGAGAGAGAGAGAGAGAGAGAGAGAGAGAGAGAGAGAGAGAGAGAGAGAGACAGAGAGAGAGAGGAGAGAGATGAGAGAGAAGAGAGAGAGAGAGAGAGAGCAGGGAGAGAGAGAGAGGGAAGGGAGGGAAAGAGAGAGAGAGAGAGAGAGATAGAGATAGAATAGATAGATAAATAGATAGATAGATAGATAGAGAGAGAGAGGGGGGGGGAGGGAGAGAGAGAGAGGAAGGGAGGGAAAGAGAGAGAGAGAGAGAGATAGAGATAGATAGATAGATAAATAGATAGATAGATAGATAGATAGATAGATAGATAGAGAGAGAGAGAGAGAGAGAGAGATGTTCTAATTGCATATGGTTTGCATGGATTTCTTGGCTCAAGAATCATAATATTGATGTCAGTAAGTCTGTAAATTTAATATCATTTCCCTTATCAAGTCTTACATCAAGTTTAAACGGCAGTCTGGAATTATTAACATCTATCTCCGGAATTCATTGCCATTCATCTCCCTTTGTTCTTACGTTTAAATGGTAGTCTATTAAGTATTATTGTTTGAATGTAAATGTTTATCTATTTACACTGGAATATCAAATGAAATTATAATATTTTTCATACTTGATAAAAATGTTTGTGTGAAAACTATTAGCTTTTGTTTGGCAATTACTAAAGGGAGATGCATATTAATAATAATTTTAAAATATTATGAAAAAAATAGTTTTAATATCTCTGATAATGTATTTCCTTCAACTGTATATCATTGTTTGAAATTAAGGTTAAGACTCGTAATATGCAATGTGCCTTTGTTTTGAAGATAAAATCGGGTTTTTAATCACAATCAAACGGAGCGGTAAGCCCTTCAAGTAAACAAGTTTATTTCATTCGACCTTTACCGTGAAATCAATAACATCATCAGAAG
>NW_020869473.1:83328-88328 GCF_003789085.1 Penaeus vannamei
GGGAAGGGAGGAGGGAAGGAGGGGGAAGGAGGGAGGGAGGGAGGGAGGGGAGGGGAGGGAGGAGGGAGGAGGGAGAGGGAGTGAGGGGGAGGGGGAGGGAGGGATAGCGGGAGGAAAGGAGGGGAGGGAGGGAGGAAGGAGGGAGGAAGGGAGGGAGGAAGAATTGGAGAGAGGAAGGGATGGAAGGATGGCAGGAAGAATGGAGGGTGTAGCAACCTGTACACAATTACCTCTCGCAAGATAAAGTGGTACGGATCTCGCTGCCACCACCCATTTCATTAACGTATGGGAACGTAGTGTGTATGCACGAAGAGTGACGAGTGTTGGGGAAGAGCGAAAGGAACGGAGTGAAAGCAGGTAAGTGTGTGTGTGTGTATATGAGTGCGTATGTGCTGAGTGAAAAGCGTATGAGTGCGTATGTGCTGAGTGAAAGCAGGTAAGTGTGTGTGTGTGTGTATATGAGTGCGTATGTGCTGAGTGAAAGCAGGTAAGTGTGTGTGTGTGTGTATATGAGTGCATATGTGCTGAGTGAAAGCAGGTAACTGTGTGTATGCGTATATGAGTGCGTATGTGCTGAGTGAAAGCAGGTAACTGTGTGTATGCGTATATGAGTGCGTATGTGCTGTGCGAGAGTGTAAAAGACTGGTAAGCGTGTATTTAAGCCGGAGAGACGTGTGCGTAAGACTTCTCCCAAGACACAGATGGTCGGCGAATCAGCTTAAGCTTCTTAATCTTAAGCTCATTTCTCCTTTACAGTTATTGCATTCATCCTTCATCACAGTACGTTGGTGGGGGAGTATAAAGACGTTACCTTTAAAACTTTAAACATTTATTAAAAGAACTAAACGAGAAAACATATAACTTATATGCAAAATAGAACTTGAATCAATAAAACACAAAAAGCATGTATATCACAAAGAGAAATAAAACTAGTAAAAAACAAAGACATAAATCACGTAAAAAAATTAAATAAAATGAAAATATTTAAAACATACAATACGCGAATAAAGACAAGATAACGAAAAAAAAACAGGAACTTAAAAAGACTGAAAATAACTAAAAGAAACACGAACTTAAAAAACTAGAAATAACTTAAACAAGCACCGATCTATATTTCACTATACCCAATTAAAACGGTCACGGATCTCGTCCCAACACCCTGATAACATAACTCCACGACCCACACCTTATCTGTACACAGCAGAGGGGCCTTTCCGAGAATTCCGACAGGGCAAGCAGAAGTCCTGAAGCAAGTGCAAATTCCTGGGAGATTGAGAGGGAGCAGGGGTGGGATGTTAAAAATATGTCTGAAGGCCTGGTGATCACGACAAGGAGGAGGAAGGGGGAGGGGAGGGAGGAGAGAGGGAGGAGGAAGAAGGGAGGGGAGGGAGGAGGAAAGGGAAGGGAGGGGGAGGAAGGAAGGGGAGGGAAGGGAGGAAGGGGGAGGGAGGGAGGGAGGAGGAGAGAGGGAAGGAGGAAGGGAGGAAGAGAGGAAGAGAGGAAGAGAGGAAGAGAGAGAGAGTAGAGGAGAGATGAGAGAAGAGAGAGAGAGAGAGAGAGGAGAGAGAGAGAGAGCAGAGAGAGAGAGAGAGAGAGAGAGAGAGAGAGAGAGAGAGAGAGAGAGCAAGGAAAAAGGGAAGGGAGGGAGGAAGGGGAGGATGACGGGAGGAGGGAGGGGAGAATGGCGAGAGGGAGAGAGAGAGAGAGAGAGAGAGAGAGAGAGAGAGAGGAGAGAGAGAGACGAGAGAGAGAGAGAGAAGAAGAGAGAGAGAGGAGAGAGAGAGAGAGAGAGAGAGAAGAGGAAAAAAGGCGAGAGGAAGGGAGGGATGACGGGAGGAGGGGAGGGGAGGAGGAGAGAGAGAGAGAGAGAGAGAGAGAGAAGAGAGAGAGGAGAGAGGAGAGAGAGAGAGAGAGAGAGAGAGAGAGAGAGAGAGAGAGAGAGAGAGAAGAGAGAGAGAGAGAGAGAGAGAGAGAGAGAGAGAGAGAGAGAGAGAGAGAGAGAGAATGAAAGGCGAGAGTCGTGCGCCCCGAAGTGTGGATTACAGCTTTCGACCCGAGTAGGCGAGACAGTGCAATTCTTGGAAGCAGAGGAAAAAGGTAAGAGGGAGGGACGGAGAGAAAAGAGAAAGAGAAATGGAGAACCAGCCGGAGGAATGAGAGAGAGAAATGGAGATAACCAGCCGGAGAGAAAGAGAAGAGAAATGGAGATAAACCAGCTGGAGAGAAGAGAGAGAGAAATGGAGATAAAAATGGAGAGAAGAGAGAGAGAAATGGAGATAACCAGCAGGAGAGAAGAGAGAGAGAAATGGAGATAACAGCCGAGAGGATGGAATGAGAGAGAGAAATGGAGATAACCAGCCGGAGGGAATGAGAGAGAGAAATGGAGATAACCAGCCGGAGAGAAGAGAGAGAGAAATGGAGATAACCAGCCGGAGAGAGAGAGAGAGAAATGGAGATAACCAGCCGGAGAGAAGAGAGAGAGAAATGGAGATAACCAGCCGGAGAGAAGAGAGAGAGAAATGGAGATAACCAGCCGGAAGGAATGAGAGAGTGGAGAAAAGGGAGGAGGGAGGGAAGGAGAGAGAGAGAGAAAAGGGAACGGAGAAAAGGAGAGATAGTGAGAGGAAGGGGAAGTGTGAAGAAAGAGGATGACGGAAGGAAGGACAGAGAGAGAGAAAGGAAAACGAAGAAAAAGAGAAAGGAGATAGTGATTGAGAGGAAGTGCAAGTGTGAAGGAAAAGGGTTCGAAAGGAAGGAAGGAGAGAGAGAAAAGGGAATGGAGGAAAGGAAACGGAGATAGCGAGTGAGTGGAACGGAAGTGTGGACAAAGAGGGGGCCAGAGGGGAAGGAGAAAGAGAGAGAGGAGGGAACAAGAAAAAAGGAGAGAAAGAGAGAGATAGAAGAGAGAAAAGGGAGAGGGTGAGTGAAGAGCAGAAAGAGCGGAGAAAGATGAGAGGACGAAGAGAAAGAGAAAGAAGAAAGAGGCAGAGAGCGAGAGAAAGGAATAAAGAAAGAAAGAGGCAAAACAAGAGAGAAGAAGGAGGGAGTGAGAGACCGGTGTCTATATAAGAAAGAAAATACAATATTTTATTTTACTGATAAGCGCGCCCACAAAAGATAACCAAAACGAAATGTTATTGTTACTTATGTGGTCTCTCCTTTCTCTCTTTCTTTCGTTTTCCTTCCTCTTTTCTTGCTATACTTGCTATTCCATTTCCCTTTCTTTTTTTCTTTCTATTTTCAAAATTTTGATCCTCCATTTTTTTTTTTCCTTAAACAAAATGACGCATATAAACGAAGATATGGACCTATTGTATATACGTTACGTCTATCTAGCATCTTTCTGGAACCATACCATATTCTGGAATCATTTTGGAATCACATTTGAAATCAAATAATTCTGGAATAATTCTGGAATCATTTCTGGAATCATTCTGGAATTCTTCATCTGGAATCATACATTCTGGAATCATTCTGGAATCACATTTGAAATCATTCTGGAATCATTTCTGAAATCATTCTGGAATCACATTGGAATAATTCTGGAATTCTGGCACATCATTCTGGAATCATCATTCTGGAATCATTCTGGATCATTCTGGAATCATATCTGGAATTATACTGGAATAATATCGAATCATTTTGGAATCACATCCTGAACCCTTCTGAAATCACATCTGGATTCTAGAATCACTCCGGAATCTTATCTTTAATCGTTCTGGAATCATTCTGGCATCATGTATTTAATCATTCTGGAATCACATCTGGAATCCTTTTGGAATCATATATGGAATCCTCCTGGAATCACATCTAGAATATTTTTGAATTCATATCTGGAATAATTCTGGAATCACATCTAGATTCATTTTGGAATAATTCTGGAATCATTTGGAATCATCTGGAATCTTCATGGAATCATATTGGAATCATATTATCTGGAATCATTTTGGAATTTATCTGAATCATTTTGGAATATTATCTGGAATCATTTTGGAATATCTGGAATCAATCTGGAATCATTCTGGAATCAATTCTGGAATCATTCTGAATATCATCTGGAATCTGGAATCATTCTGGAATATCATCTGTAATCATATCTGGGATTTTCATGTGATCATTCTAGAATTATTTATTCTCGAGCAAATCTTCTTTTTCCTTTGTCTTATTCATGTATCTATTTTCTGTGGATTCTCTTGGCTATTAAATGAAACATATTTATATGTATGGTTGTATTTGTGTGTGTGTGCTGTGTGTGTGTGTGTGTGTGAGTGTGTGTGTGTGTGTGTGTGTGTGTGTGTGTGTGTGTGTGTGTGTGTGTGTGTGTGTGTGTGTGTGTGTGTGTGTGTGTGTGTGTGTGTGTGTGTGTGTGTGTGTGTGTGTGTGTGTGTGTGTGTGTGTGTGTGTGTGTGTGTGTGTGTGTGTGTGTGTGTGTGTGTGTGTGTGTGTGTGTGTGTGCGTGTGCGTGTGTATGTGTGTGGACTTCCCATGATTATTTTTCCTCTCTCATATACGAACCACTTTTTCTCTATTAACTACCACTCTATTTACATGAAATATTTTTTCTTTAATTTTTTTTTATATTGTCTTTCCTCGTATATCTTATCCAGATTAATCCACTTTTTACATCAAATTCAAATAAAATAGTTAAGTAGGGTAGCATTTAGCGGCTTAGATGATTATAGTGATAAAAGTGATGATGACATTATGTTGATAGTGGTTAAGATGATTAGGATTATAAAAATAAAAATAAAAATAACATTGAAAGTACTAATTATGAAATGTGTAACAATGATAATGATGATGATATGGCGATGGTATTAATCATAATGATGAAAATAATGTTAATGATAATGATAGTAATGGCAATAAGAACAGTAATAGTGATGATGATGGCCATAATATTGACAATAAAAGATATGAGAATTATGAAAATGATAATAAGAATAGCACAAAAAACAATAACAACAATAATAACAATCATCACAATGATAATAACGATT
>NW_020869473.1:119525-149525 GCF_003789085.1 Penaeus vannamei
GAGAGAGAGAGAGAGAGAGAGAGAGAGAGAGAGAGAAGGGAGGGGATTGTTTGTTGGCTACAGATAAATCACCTATGTGAAGTAGTTAAAAAAAATCCTATGCAGCGTGTTAAGACACTTCTATAACAAAAAAGCAAATTACGGTTATTTTACAGATTATGACAATGAGACTTTCCTGACAATATCTATATAATCAGATTCATGATTATCAGATTCATTCTCGTGTGACAAGAATGGATGTGATGATCATTTCCGTAGCAATCACAGCCGACAATCTTGATGTATTTACTCCTGATAGCAAGGGAGGCATGAAGTCGATCAGGGAAATTATGAGGTAAAACAGACAGAAATAAGAATAATAATGAACAGAAATGCATAAAACGAACACAAAAACACTTAAAATTGGCAAACTTTACAGACATGTCCCCATCCAAAGTCTACGGACTGATGTGCCAGCTTCAAAAACCCTACAGGAAACCAATCTATCTTTTGGTAAAATCTACAGGAATCTGCCCCACCCAATGCGTCCTGACCAATAACATAACCTTATTCCGTCACAAACTTTACTTAACAATCTTAAGTTGCCATGACTGGGTGTACCCTTTGGGCACTTCCCAGATGGGGTGATAGGGGCTCTCCCCCAACCCCTCCAGGAAATATTCCTTTACCTTGTATATACAGCTGGACAGACCTACATACATACCTTAAAGAATAAACCAAATACCTTTTATATTTCAAGACACCAAACTGTATATTTTCTGCGTGGCTTGGTTTCTAATCACCTTTTCTGGCACTTTGGAGACTTTACGGGCTATATATCAAGCTGTGATAGCTACTAAGGTCTATTTCTTCTGCACAGCCACTTTATTGTTTTACAAAGGACCCAGAATCAATGCAACAATAGAAAATATATTCCTCAATGGCATTTTGTCAAGGAATGGCACTTGTGAGGTTTTTGAAAATCCTCGTGGAAAGCACAAAAGCATATTAGGTTTTGGGGGGTAATTCTAGAGAAGGAATGTTCGTTTTTTCCCTAAATTTCCCCCTGTCCCCAACAATTTTGGGAGACATGTGGGGAATCATGGGTTTGGGGCCCTCACACAAGCTTCAATTACACACCTGTACAGAGAATACATATTTTGTAAAGACAAGCTAAATTTCAAACAAAATTACCTTTTTAAGGTTATTGGAAGGTAATTTAAAAAGTAAAAGAAATGAGAAAAGGATAAACCCAAGCCAAGATTCAGCCTTGGAAGATTCAACACAGCATTGCACAAATGAAACCCTAGTCTAAAACAAATTAACTACTATAAAGATAGCCGTACAAGCCAAAAACCTTCCTAACCTGGGGACTATGCCCCACACACCCCTACGATCGCCATGCTTTCGAGACAATCATCGTGTTTCCCTAACAGTACAAACAAAACCTTCCAACATGGGGCCTGTGTTGTCTGGATTTTTGAGTTCGCAGGATACCTTGGTTTTGGGACAGTCTCTGGCGGGTGCATCGCTCTTGGCAACAAGTATCTATTCGCATGATATCTATGAACAGTTATAAGAATAAAATCTAAAGACTGAAATTCCAACCTAAAAATCAACATACAACCCCCCTTTCCTCTCAAACTCAGACACTGACTAAACGGAGACACTCACAAACACCTGACAGACAAACAATTTAGTACCAAATACCACATACCCAGCAGGACGTGGGCGCGACAACCTCGTCCATAGGCCTACACAAGACCTGAGCCACTCCCCAAAAGGAAAGTCCTGCTACACACTCGCTCCGACGGGAAAATATTATATACAACCATAGATACTACTGCAACTATTAACTCCGATTCATGCTGTTTCTAGATACTTACTCTCAACTCGAAGCACGTTTCCCCGTCTATTTAGAATGTATTGTGATTTTAACAATGTATGCACGATTTGACAGGAGACGTTGGAGCGAGAGACACTGCCGGTACTTCAACCTCGTCTCACGTACTTACTTAGCTAGACATGCCATTATTTCCACCCTCTCTTCCCTTGCCCTGGAGATAAAGATGCCCAGAATGCACAGTAAACCATTGCCTTACCTAGAACTAGAGAGAAAAAAACGAGAAAAATAGAGTCCCTTCCGATCGGACTTCTGGACACCCGAAGAATGACAAGTGATGACCGCGATGCGCACGGGGAACGTCAAATAATCTCAAAATTCGAATATTGTTACATTTCCGTGATTAGAACTCAATCTATATCTGATTATTTAATACTAATAAGTATTGGAGGAATTATACATTAAAACATAACGGTAAAAAATCTAGGAACTTACTTCTACATGTAAATAAAGAATAAAAATATTTACGAATGCATATTTTCATAAATACAATAATAATTTACAAAAACCTATTCAAACCAATATTAATATTACAAAACTCATAAATATCACCTTAAATTACGAACAGCAAAAATGATGACACACATGAGTCATAGTATTGTCTTGGTTCAAAACTCGAACGTGGAATGTGTTTGGTGCAAGTCACTGATCGGAAAAACCGGGACTACACTCGTTTCTCTCTTATTTTCTGATTTTAAGCCCTCGCCATGACTTTACAGTGCCTCATTGGTGAGTTCTAGGGTTCTATTTTACGTTGAAGAGTAAAGATTGGTAATTTGGGGGTGGGCGAGGAGGGATTTTTGTGTTTATGTAGTATGTGGGTTTCTGAAATGTCATGTCATTTTGTTGCTCTTGATTTGAGCCTGTTGATTGAAAATATCTTATTTTAGACATTACATTTAGGGATCTTACGTGGATAATATATCGAGGTTCGCTGCAGCTTCTTATTTGAATAAGATAACAGGTTTACCTATTGTCTTCAATAACTTGTGTTCATGATACTCTTTTAAGGTAGAGTTGCACAATAGTTCCTCATTATGAATCCCAGTGAATTTGGTGTGGACGGATTCCTCTCACTCTCTAGTAATCAAAATATAGATATTATTGCGTGGACCGACCACCCATTAGCGACAATTTCAATTTTGACCTCATCAACACTGGAAGGCATGAAAGGTACTAAGAAATTGCGGGGTAAAGAATGAGTGATATATACAGTATCAGTCCCTGTATTGCCCCAGGATTGCCCATGGGGAGTTGCTGCCCCCCAAATCCTACAATGGAATGTAAAAAATCCTCCAGATATTCACTGCAGGAGAGAGTGTACGACCATGCAGGAGCACTTGACACAGAATCTGTTTTGATGCTATATATTTCCTATGTATTTGGATACTAGAGAGTGAGAGGAGTCCATTGATGCCAAAATCGTTGCAATCTGATGTGCAGAACTATTTGTGATAGTGTTGAATATATTAAATATATATTTGGTAGTTTTTTAGGTATTTACCACCAAGAGCAATGCACTCTCCAGAGTTGAAGTCCCAAAACCAGGGTATCTTGCAAGCCAAAAACCCAAACCTAATCTTTCCTAACTTCGATATACTCCCTGGACAGGGGAGGAAGCAAGCCCCCTGTATTCCCCCTTATTAGCACGCGTTCCCGCACAAAAATTATTTGGTAAAATTCTGTGCACTTAACCCATTCACGGCAGGTATATTTTGTAGCCAAAATAAAAAAATTCGGGCAGCTACAAAGTCGGTGGGCGGAGCTTCCCCGGAGTCTGTCCGCCTGCCCGGCCGCGCGCGCTGCTGCGTCGGAGCACAGCCCCGATACAGCGTCACACTGGACGCCCGGCAATGTTTATTTTTTCTGGTGTCTCATATATGTGACACCCGGAACGAATGGGTTAAATGTAGTTCTCGGATAAATTTCGGTGCATGCTTAGTTCTTTTTAAAATTATCTTCCGCACATAAAATTCTTTGACGTGTCCGCGCCACTTGTTTCATCATCCAGCCACAGATCTGTCCGTGCAAATGTAGACAGAATGATGTTTTCCGCACATGAAAAAATGTAATATTCCCCATGCAAGGAAGATACTCTACAGCCTGGCATGGCCATTAAGCACTGTGGCTGTGTAAGGGTGTTGAGGACTCACTCAAATAGTTTTGTTATTTTGCAGTAAATGTGAGGCCGCAGCAGCTGTACTTGTGTTGTTCAACTCTATTTTTATGCTCTATTAGATGGTAGTGTAGAGTTCTGTCTATCTCGATAACATTAACCATTTTAAATTTCACACAACCATCTAATCATGCAGTTATAATTTCTTGTTATGATTATTTACCATATTATATGCGCAAATCTGTAGTTGTTTTATATCGTAATTCTTTCAAGCTGAAGTAATCTTAATTGTTCGCCGATTGCAACAATTTTGGCATCAGGGAATTCGTTTTACTCTCTGCTATTGAAATAAATCAAAGTTATGTCATGGAAACCCCCATTAGCAACAATCTTGGTTCTAATTGTAGGGGAGGGCATGAAAGGTACCAGGGAAATTGCATGGGAAAACATGATTGAAATACACTGATTCAGTCACTATTTTGTCTAATGCAACCCCCCTCCTGGGGGCTGCTGCGCTCAACTCCTGCAATGGAAGACAAAATGCCTCTATGTATTCACAGCAAGGTAGAGTATACAACTCATGGAGTGCCGAACCTATCCAATGCTCTATCCTGCCATACATTTGTTATGGATTCTTTGTTTACCTGGGCAGGGGTTGAGTGGCAGCAGCCCCTCATGGCTGTGTCACTTTTCATCTATGATATTTTCTTCACAAGTTGATAGTAAGAAAATTGTGCAACATGTAATATTTTGGGTAATTCTTTATGGTACAGATGCATTTCCCAAAATCTAAGTCCCCAACTCCATGTCACAAAATTTTGTTAATAATTTAGTTGCCTTGGTGGGGTGTGCACTTCAGGCACTGCTTAAGGGGAGGGTTGATTAGGGGCTCTGCACTGGAAAACATTGGCTTCACCTCAGTATGTACAGCAAGATATAACCGAAACTCGGGAGCACTGAGTGGACTTCGGGTGTGGATGGTGCTTTCTTGATCATCTTGCTTTATTTGTGGCATTACAGTCCATGTCTGGAGATTATTTCTTGTACAAATGACTATAACTTTTCGTAGGGATCTGGGCCAAGCACCCAACAGGGAAATACGGCAGTTGGATGTGGTTTGAGGGTAAACCCATGTGTTTGAAGGTTTTAGGTTGATACAGTGATGTTTGTAGATTTCACAGGAATGGCTGGAGTAATAGGACTTAAATCTCAGAGGGGTGCAGTTACTTCGGAAACAGTTCCAAAACTTATTTATGTCATATGAAGTGGAAAACAACACCAGATTCATGCATGTTTTACTGTGAATAATTGATGATTGCAAGGTTGGATGGATGTTTGAAACTTAAAAAAAAGGGGAAAAAAAAAAATAATGTGAAAGCTTTGCCCACATACCCCATCTTAGTGGTGTGTACTTACTCTTCATACAGCTTTTGTCGCGACCTATTTCATCACTCCTGATGTTATTCTTTGCCTGCGCAGAATATTTCAAGGATTAATCTTTACAGTACAGTTGCACTCACCAGAGACTAAGTCCCCCAACTCCACATTACAAACTTTATTCAGCAATCACTGTAACTGGGTGTACCCTGTGGGCACTGCCCAAGGAGAGGGTTGATTATGGGCTTTATCATAGTGCAGTCCTTATGTAAATAGCCTGTATACCAAAGTATGATGTAATACATAACTTTATTATTTAGTAACTTCCAAAGGCATTGCCATAAATAAAGAGTGTCCTAAATTTTGTCATTTTGTCTAGTATAGGCAAAGTTTAATTTGTGCCATATGTTTGTGTAAAATTCTAAGCACAGTTATAGCTAAAGAATTATAGATTTATTTTAACTGTTGCAAATGTCAATAACTTGAGGGTTGGAGGTCAGGCCCAACCATCATTTGTTAGTATTTGTCATTTCCATGTAGTTGATTGTTCAACTGTGCTACATTTTAGCTAGTTCTAAAGAATGTATTTGATGCTGTCCTTTTTTATCACTTGTAAGTACTCAGATTTGATTTGCATCAATTGATTACCACTCTTCCTGCTCTTCACAATCCTCCCAGGCAAGAGAAATCATATAACTCATTTATAATTTCAGGACTGCCAAGGGTAAATCTTTATGGTATGGATGCACCAAGCTAAGGCAAATTGTAGACAAAAAGTTAGTCGTTGGTATAAGATATAGTCTGTAGACATGATTGGTAATGCAGTCTTTTTAAGGAAAAAGATTTCAAGTACAGTTCACAGCCAATGCCTACTCAGTGCTCCTGCGTGGACATAGGCTCTATCTTGCTGTGCATACCAGAGTGAAGACAATGTTTCCTGGGGTGTCAGGGCTAGAGACCCAGTCACAGTAACTTTGATTGTTGAATAAATTTTGTAACGTGCAGTTGCGGACTTTAAGAATTAGCCTCCCAGCAGGGTGATTGTTATTATTTCAGACATTGTTATTATTTTACCATTCACCCCATGGGTCCAGGTGCTTCATTGCATTCATGTGACCCAAAATCCAGGCATTAGGCTTCCTTGAATGGCCAGTCTCACAGTTTGTGGCTTGTAGGCAGGGTGCACACAAACAATTATGTGCAGTGTAAAAACCTCTTCCCTCCCCTTTGCAATTTTTATCTCTTTTTATGCATATGCAATTTTTGCTTTTTTGCCATTTTCATTGCCCTTAAATATCATTTGATATTATCTATAGGTAGTCCATAACTCTTGCAATAATAACAATGTCTAGTAATCCATAGTATCCAGAGCAGAACCATGTCAAGTAATACAAATCTTCATCAAGCTTGCTGATTCATACTTGTTGATTATTTGCAGGGATGTCTGCAGACTCCATTTTGGCAGAATGTATATGGTGGAGTTCAATTGTTATTGCTTGATACACTGGTTCACAGACTTTAAGAATAAATTTGGCTTTTATACTGTGTATAATGTGTGAGGGATTTATACTGAACAAATTGTATATAAAACAACAAAGGAAGGAACAAAGAACATGTGATTATACAGAAGGCCCTTTTGCTAAATTTCTTTATTCATGCCAGAAAACAGCAATTTATGAAAAGGCTATTCATATATTTCTGTTTTCCTGTTCTTCTTTTCACTTTTTATTTACATAACAGTATCTGTGATATTGGTGCTTAGGCTAAAGATAACAAACATTCACCACGTGTGTCCCAGGACTTGAGTTAACATATTTTAATATAATTTTCATATTTTCACAGGTTGCAAAGTTCAATGACTTTGTATTGATGGCCACAGACATGAGCCATCTTCAGAGCATCATGGTACAGAAAGGAGGTAAGCATTTGATATTGTAAAAATTTTTTTGTAAATCAGAAAGTAGTTAATTATTTTTCCAAATGTGAATTATGCTGCATACAGACTGCTCATCCAGCTTTGATGATGACTTGTTACCACAGATAGACAAGTTGTTTCTGTTTGGAGCCCTCAGCCCTTGCAGTGCTCTGCTGGTACAGAAATAAGTTGAATTCCATAGTCAATTTATTTTATAATAATGTGTTGATGTGGATTATTAGATATAAACTACAATGTACATCCTCAAATTTCCTGTAATACACACTTTTAGCAGATTCTTGGACAGAGTTAATGAAAAAGTTGTTACATTGTGACATCTGGCATCTTTGTTTGTAAACTAACATTAGACTCCATCTACTCTCTGGAGGTCTCAGTTGATGTTTTGCTGACTAGTTTGCTTGATTGGAAGAGCAGTTCCAAATGCAGCCTAAGTTATAAGTACCAGTATATTCTGACTCATTCAATAAACCATTTCATGACCCTTAAATATGTGTGCCATTTTACTTTGGAATTTATTGGAAATACTATAGATATCTCGGTTACAGTATTTGTATATTGAAAATTTAGAAGAAAGAAAAATTGTAATATCATATAGAGATTTGTTAATAGACTTTTTTGTTACCTAACAGATGACGACAAGATGTACAAAATGTCGTCAAACCTGGTAATGGCAGTGTCTGGAGAGCCAGGAGACACAACCCAGTTTGCAGAGTACATTGCCAAGAACATTCAGTTGTATAAGATGCGCAACGGCTATGAATTGGCCCCTCTGCAGCAGTTCACTTCACAAGACACACTCTTGCCACACACCTGCGCTCTCGGGTATGTATTGCTGGCTTTTTTCATTAGGAACAGATAAAGGTCTTTAAACCCTTCACAAGAGAATTTTCCTTTGACTTACAGTGATTAGTATTTCATGTATCTTATCTTAAGTGTCCATATGTAATGCTGAATAGTTCTTTTTTTACTCTCCATTTTTTGACTGTAAGTAGAGTAGTTTGCTTGTTATGAGTGTGTTCATATTAGTTTGTTTTGGAGTATTGTGTAAGTTCAAGTATATACCCAAAAGAACATCAACTTCCTTTGCGACAGCACTGCTTTAGTTATTTTATCATTACAGTATTAATTGTAAATGCTCCCCAATCCAACAACCTAAGAAGAATTTTCTTTAATTTTTCATATTGGAGTTTGTCATAAATAATTTTCTGTATATACTGCACTGCTTTGATTTTAGGAATTAGATCACATATCTTGTTTGGGGTGGGATGTCTTTGAAAATTATTTTTTTACAAGGTATCTCATGATACATATGTTGAATGAGATGTATGCAGTATTGCACTCAGAAACCAGTATAATATAAAGTATCTATTTATCTATGTATATATATATATATATATAATATATATATTATATATATATATATATATATATATATATAATAATAAATAGATATTATATATATATATATCACTGTTTTATTTTTACCAACTGCATGTGATAACCTGTTTCAAAAGCAATTTGTATTTTTCAGGAACCCTATTTTGTAAACCTGTTGATGGGTGGATATGACACAAATACCAATACAACTGAACTCCATTACATGGACTACCTGGCAGCATCTGTTCCAGTCAAATATTACGCCTTTGGATATGGTGGCATGTTCACTCTCTCCATTATGGACAAGGAATACAGACCTGGTAAGTTGCCAGAGGATATGCTCTTAGAACAGACATGCTAAAAGGAATCGGCAGTAGAAGGAATGCAGTTGTATGTATAGCCTGTATTTGTTGATGTTACTTTTTTTAGGGCAAGGGTTTGGTCTTTTTATCAGTTTATTAAAATTTCTGGTGTATAACTTGCTGGGTGAACTTCAGATATCTTTGGAAATATATTACTATCCCAGATGATTTAGATATAACAGGAACTTCTCAAGTAATAGATATGCCATTCAGAAAAAAAAAAAAAATTATCATGCATAACTCACTTTTCAGACTTAAACCAAGACCAGGCCTATGAACTCCTCAAGAAATGCACCTCAGAGATCAAGCGAAGGTTCTTGGTCAACCTTCCCAAATTCCGTGTCAGAATTATCTCCAAGGACGGAATCAAGGATCTGCCTCATATTGTTGCAGAGGGTGAACCAGCATAAATGGAATGCCTAAAAGGGGTCAACTGTGCGATTTTAGGGGTACAGTGACATCAAGAATTCACATTCTCCATTTGTTTTCCTTCCTGTTTCCATAGCAGGATTTGGGGGAAAAGGAATCAATATAAAGCACTCTGTTTTTACGAATGAATAGTTCCGAGTTGGAAGATCCTTTTTTGTAATTTGAGAAATATTGCTGATACATATTATTTCTAGTGTGATGAAGTGCGATATTTGTCTGATATCTTCTGAAATATAATATGAATAAGAATCAGTTTTTCTTTGATATCCAATGTATAGTTGCATAGACTTTTACTTTGTATGGGAATCTGTGGACTTTGCTTATAAAGACTATTCATTGAATAAGCTATTGGTTCAATCTTAATACATTTTAGTTTTTTTTTTAATATGCTGCCTCAACTTTGTAGCCATTACATTATAAAAGTTGACCACTTGGTTTATATTTCCTGAAAGTGGAAGAGACAAAAAGGAAAGTGCAAATTATACAGCATTGTTTCCCATTAATTGACTCTTAGGTATTTGTGTCATGTTGCTGCGGGTAAAAAATATTAGACCAATGGTTGGTATTACAAAAAAAAAATGCTCCCATGATTTTTGATACACAAGTTAATTCATTTGGCTTTCTTTCTATTAATGGCCAGGGGAACTTATGAGGACATGTGTTTGGTCTTTTCTCTTCCTCCTTTCCTTTTCTTTCTCTTCTCTAACCGCTTTTCTTAAAATGTGAGAGCTGTATTAACCCAGTGCCTACGGGTAAAATTGTTTGCAAAGTGGACGTAAGAACGAGATTGTTGGTGCGCATCGGCAGTTTCCCGTTTGCACCTGGCTCGATCGGTAGTTTGCGAGCAACGTTTAGTACCTAATAGCTTTTATTTTGCTATAATTTATAAAAATATTAATATTTTGAAGGTTTACCTTCATTATAGGTGCCATTGCCTAAAATCTTCACCATATAAATGAAGCTGCTACTATCAGAGAAAAACAAACTCCGTCTGATGAGCCAGTGGTATGGGAATGGGCATGATACGATGCCATCCATGTTTCGGTCAACAACAGCCATTACATGTACATACATGCCACCCGACGACTAGGGGTTAAAAGGAAAAGACTGGCTTTAGGTCAGTCCTGAACAGCCTCAGGGGAGCCCTTACCCCTCATGGGGACCCCTCTCCATTTCTCTTCCCCATGTACTCAAGGCTAACCATGGCCAATAATGATTTTCCACTCTCCTTTGGGGCATTGAGACTTTCCCCTTAATCAACTAGCGCCACAGACATAACTTTTCCACTTGGGCACACAGATTGTATCGGGAAATGGAGCAGCATTATTTGGCAGGGTGCACTGGATACCAACAATTCTGATATTGAAAATGAAATTTACAAAGAAATGGCTCCTACATACTTAAATACTTGGGTAATGCCATCATAATGTTACCTGAGTTTGCCAGTTTCTTTTTTTATTCTATATGTGACCAAATAATAATAATAAAAATTGGTGTGGTCTGCATACTGTAGACTAGCATCTAAATGTTATTTGGTAAAAAAAAAGGTTATTTGTCAATTTTGTTTGGTTAAAAAGGCTAACAAAAACAGTATTTGAATTTGAATCCAACATTTATACAAGTAATATGGAAAAAAAATATATATATATAATGCCATGCATAGGTTATATGATGCAAGGTATGAAGCAGTGAAAAATAGTTTTAAAAAATTATATATATAAAACCAAAGAGTCGATACATTTCATAACTCAAGAAAAACAGTTTTTCTTTTGTCCCTGCAGTATCAAAATCAAAGCAAAATAAATATTTTTTTAATAAAAGACTAAATGCCATACCTTATGTAACAAAAATGAAGTGAGGGTGTTAAAGAAACAAATCAATTTTAAAATGATTTTATTATACAGATATAAAATACTATATATATATATGCATGTTTTCCAAAAAATTACCACGTTTCTGTACGAGTCATGATAACTGTTATTATCTTCTCTGAACACAAGTTATGCAAGCAAAATTCCCTTACAAAATTAATACAAAAATAACTGGATGTCTTGTAATGGATCTGTGAAATTGTGAACTTCTGCTCAAAAGTAGTCACACCATTTGGCTGTGTGGAATGAATATGAATAATAAAATGCGTGGTTTTTTGGGGGGCATTACAGAAATATACCCTACAATATTCATGTAGCTGCAACAGATCATAATGAGTATATATATTTTTTTTCTTATAACAACTTCTACTAAAGTTCATATATATATATGTATAAACTGCATATGTACTATCTTATTATTTTCTTCTTACATGAAGTGAATGCCGTACATAGGCTAAATGATGTTGCATGGAATGAAGTTGTGAAAAATGGTCTCTATAAAAATAACCTTTTCATATCCAGTTCTACATCAGTATAAATTTTAACAACTGACAACACCTGTAATAACTTCCAAAAGTCTTAACACTTTATATTTCTTATTTCAATCATTTTTCATTTCACTATACTTTGTCATTATTACAATACAAAAACACTTAAAAGCACAAACAGAATTAATTCACGATGGACGCTTTTTACACATCTAATGTTCAAATATTTGAATACCTTCTCAAGTACAGAATCATGAACAGAAAAAAAAAATCCAGTTAGTACATAGGTACAGTTAAATGTAATACACAAAATATAGCAAATATCTTCACTGAAACTAGAACTGCAATAAGGATTCAGGGATCTAGCATTTAGTATAATGTTCAAGCATATGTCAACATCTAGCAGACTTGTTAAGGAAGCTGTATTTTGAAAGGAAGTATCTATATGTACTATTAAGAGAAGAAACTGTTCAGCTGGCTGGGTTTTATAAAATCACAAATACTATAGAAATATGCAGCTAATTCTTGCACATGCACATTAGATATTCCTCAGAGCAATATTCACTGCCAGTCTGAAGCACAGCAGGATTGAAGAAAAAATTGAAGAAAAAAATTGCTCGTAACTATCATGAAAGAATTTCAGAGTCTGGTAACGTGACCAGACAGAAGAATTTTATTGCTACTGAATGTGGTTAAAGATATCTGAATATCAAATACATCAACAAAAACAGAGGAAAGGTCAACGAGAACAGTGTGTTTATTGAATAGTGTCAATAACCAAATCTTTAAAGCTTAAAGGAATGAAAAATACTTAATTGTGACAAGAGCATTTGAAACCAAGAAATACTGATCTGAAATGAGGTACAGCACTGGAGGCAATGAGAACAGAACAGAATTTGTACATCAAAAAAAAAATCCACAACACGAGATTAAAAAACAGGAGAGCATATCTAGTTCAACTATGTTTTCATATTTTAGATTCAACTTATAAATCTTACAATTTATAATTTGCTTTTTAAAACTATAAAGTACTTTCCCATCACCAGCATAAAATCTCTGTAACATAGTAAAATATATACTTATATCACTGCTCTAACTAAATATGGTTAAACACTTATAAAATCCTCAGATTCACAACATGAGATTACCATGCCATATTCAGCATCACATACTAAATACACAGAAAGATCTATATTCCTCTTCTTTAATATACCGAGTCCTTTGCTAGAAAATATCAAACATCAACATATATACAAAATCTGGCACAAATATTTCTTACACTGCATAAGAGTGATAATAATAATAATAATAATGGTAATTATGAAGTTCATTTGACAGTAATAATTACACCTTCACTTGGCTACAAAACAAAGAATTTTATAGCTTAAAAAAAAAAAAATCTTTCTTTGTATTTTCTTAAAAACTATACAAATGGCACCAAAATGTGAAGAATACATCATTATTTCTCTTCTCGGTTATAGCATGGTCAGTTGACCAAGTTTGGAGCATTTCCACAGTTGTAATAATAATAATAGATGGAAGACACCAAGTCTCTTTGGACGTAGTTATTTATTCACATCCATGAGATTATGCAATGCTATTGAATGGTAATTCACTTTTTCTCAGAATGGTAAAAGATACACATGTCAAGTATTTTTGCATACATACATTTCAACCCACAAACATTATCAATGCATGAACACGCAAACACATACATACATGCATGCACTTGTGCATACAAACACATGCACACACACACAAACGCACACAAACACGTACATGAACACACAAACCCACACAAACGCATGCACACGCATACACACACGCACATGCAGACACTCACACATACATACATGCACACACACAAATACAAACTGAAAGAATTTGATCATAAAAAAAATGAATCAACATCATATACACTGCATGCTCTCAATCATATTGAAACATTCTTGTGTCCAATATAATGCTTTAAGAGTACAAATGCAAGTCTAAGTATGAAAGAGCACATTTATAAATTGCCTGTGCTTCTGTGCCTGTAAGAAATATTGTGACATCTAAAGAACACTGAAGCATGAATAGTTTGGAACAATTCAATAATAAAAAAAAAAATGAATGGCTGACTTCTACATTAGCTTGTGCATTGTACCAAAATCCTTGGAATTGGCAAAAATGAAGAGCACAGCACATTATTATTTCATCTTGCATTGTGAGTAATAAATTTCCATAAGACAATTAGGAACTATTACTTCAAGTATGTGTGACAAAGTGCCTATGACACTATGATCAAAGGACACGTGGAGTTAGATACAGCCTCCCAGCTGATCATAAATGTGAAAGCAGCCTCATATATGACAGAACTTGAAACTGGATAATAAATACATGGTGCTAAAATACCCTTCTAAAAAGCACCTACATTTGCTGTTTATATCTACTGGTATCTTATATAAATAGAAATCAGCAACATTACCTGTTTGAGGTGGCTTGGAATTTGTCAGAGATATGGATAGCATGAAGTCCTCTTTTCATTCTTTTAAAACAAAAATCTACACGAATAAAGAAAAGAAAAGTTGGAAAATGACGAACAAACAGTTTCATGCAAAGTGAATAAATTCTTAACTGTAATTACAGAAGCTTATTTGGAGGACTTGCTTCAATCATCTGGATTTTAGAACAACTGAAAATTCTTTGTTCTTTGGAACCTTTTCAGGTAATACAGGTACTGGAGTAAAAGAAGTAAATGTTGTGAGATGACGCTTCATAGGCTTCCATAATCAAATCACATTATATCAAGTAACATGTCATGATACAAATTTGCAAGTAAATATTTTGTGAATATACTTTCAATAATAATTTCTTGGGTATATGTTTGGCCTAAAGAAAAGTTCTATATATGAAGGTGTTATCCTTTTTTTTAAATTGTGCAAAGGAGTTTTCCCAAATAGCATACGGACATGCTGCAAAGTTTAAAATGGTTCTCTTCCATAGCACACATTCATAATAGATTTAAGTATTTGGAGGGGGGGAGAAAAAAAAAAAAAAAAGTTATAGTACTTTTAAATATAACATTTTCTTAATGTAATTTGACCTGAGGCATTTGAAAATGAGTGCAGACTTCCAGAGAAAAGTATGTACGTTTACCCACCACTCTTCTTTTGCTATCTACCCTCTAAGTATAGAGATTACAGTGAGCAATTGAGTACATTGTACAAACGCTGTTGGTTGAATTCTCTTATAATACCTATCATTCTCATCCAGTCCTGAGCCAATCACTAAGTTGCGCAAGTTACAGTAGTTTGTGCCAAAATCTATCACAGCATAGGACAATCCAGACACGCTCACCGCTATGAAAAAAGAAAAATTACCCTGTCATTAGCAAATTGTGCTAAAGAAAAAGGAATAAATATACAACAAAATCCATTCACTTTTTCATCTGTTCAATGCTTTAGTCTACTATACTGAGGGAAATAAAAACAAGATGCTTTTATGACCCTCCTTAAAATCTATCATACTGTCCATTTAGTAGTAAAGTCAGTCTCAAGGAGAAAGTGATATACTTTAAGTTTGTCATTTATCTAACAACCCATCTACTATATAATTCATAATCCAGTTTCACAAGTGACATCTCATTTTCTGGTGTTCAAAATCAAATAAGCACCAGTAGAGCAACAGGCAAAAGACACCTACCGTTACATGGCAGTTTCCACCGTTGGCATTCATGGTGAAGTTCAGCTTATCCTCAAACTTTAACAAAGGAGTTCTGTGCAAGCCTCGATAACGTTTCCATCTTCACCCAGGTACTGTGGAGATGCATGGGAAATTAAATATTGCAATCCTTGAAGTATGCCCAGGATCACATGCCATACAGCATATAATCCACACCAACTGTTGATAAGAAAGACCTTTCTTGCTAATTAGCTGAAGGATCTGTTTAAGCACAAAATGGAGTCTGATCAAGGAAAACAGTCTATTATCTTTAATTCAACATAACAAATGACAAATACAAACTTTGGAAAATGAAAAAACAGTGCTTCTGGGAAAAAAAAAAAAAAAGTGTTACATAGAGAAGGCAAGGAATGATCATAACACACATGTTCCTGTAAGTCAGGCCTAAAAGCCACACATCAGGAGATATACTACAAATGGGCTGCCAGGCACCCAAATCCAACAGATTAACATTCATAGGGAAAAAGTCCTTTAGACATTAATTCAACTCTTTTTTTTTTTTTTTACAATACCTCATAGCCGCACTGTTGTTTTGTAGAGCAGTCATCATGCTCCCAGGCCTTCATCTGTTCAATAAGCTTGGTCTTCACTGTTGTGCAGGACTTGCCAAATACCCTACAAGAAAAAAAAAAAAAAAACAAGCTTCATATACTTAGTTTATCATTCTTGAAAAATAATATGAATTACCAAGACTTGATTCTGTGCATTATTGCTGCACACCTAAAATTTCATCCTTGTTAACAATTGTAAGAATCATAAACTTTGTTTTCTTCATATCATTATACAAAATAAATAAAATAAAATCTGAAATCTGTAACTCCAAATAATAGCTGCAGGAAGGAAGGAAGGAAGGAAGGAAGGAAGGAAGGAAGGAAGGAAGGAAGGAAGGAAGGAAGGAAGGAAGGAAGGAAGGAAGGAAGGAAGGAAGGAAGGAAGGAAGGAAGGAAGGAAGAAGGAAGGAAGGAAGGAAGGAAGGAAAGAAGGAAGAAGAAGGAAGGAAGGAAGGAGAAGGAAGGAAGGAAGGAAGGATGGAAGGAAGGAAGGAAGGAAGGATGGAAGGAAGGATGGAAGGAAGGAAGGAAGGAAGGAAGGAAGGATGGAAGGAAGAAGGAAGGAAGGAAGGAAGGATGGAAGGATGGAGGAAGGAAGGAAGGAAGGAAGGAAGGAAGGAAGGAAGGGAAGGAAGGGAAGGAGGAAAGGGGTGAGGAAGGAAGGAGGAAGGGGAAGAAAGAAAGGAAGGGGGAAGGAAGGAAAGGAGGAAGGAAAGGAAGGCGCAGGAAGAGGCAAAGTGAGGGAAGAGGTGAGGGAGAGGGTGAGGGTGAGGAAGACGGTAAAGGATGACAACAAAGAAATAGTTTGTTTAATAATAATAATAATAAAAAAATCCTTCAAAGCTTTACTTGAGTTTACTCTCAGCATTAAAAAAAACATGCACAATGCAACAAGTATTACAAAATAAAACTCAGCAACCTATAAAAAAAAACATCATAGAAGTTCAAAATCTTACCAGTTAACACGGCATGAGGCATGGCTTGGATATGGGAAGAAGGCACTAAAGAGACCTAAGCTAGCTGCAATAAACACGGCAGCCACAAGAAGCACACAGCAACAGAGCTTACATCCACAACAACAACCTGAAAATCACAATGTTAAGTGAACATTCAACAGCAAATTATTTAAAGTGAATAACAAAAAGCATCCACATACAAACTGCTATAAGAATGTCAAAGTAAACAATGTCAAATTAAACAAAGTAAAAACATCAACATTACCTATCTTAAAACATATATATCATAGAATATTCTATGATATTATACATCATTATATATTATCTATTGTATACTATTACCTATATCAATAGACATATACATATTATATAATATGTATGTAATTATCTACAATATATATAATAATACACAATATATTACAAGGGATCTGTAAATTAGTTATCTATTTAATCCTTTTGATCACACAACAAAATTTACTTTTTGTAATTTACTTACGAGGTTTTAGATTCCAAACTTAATACAAAAGAAAAGCATCAAATCCACCAATAATCAAAATGGAAATATATCAAAAACTTCAACAAATATAACAACTGTCAATGCATTAAAACAGAAAAGGTACCAATCTTAATCACAATACATATAACCATTTGAAAATTCCTCCAATTTATCAAAAAATTTAGAAGTTAGAAATCAAGTTCCACTAATCTGGAGAAAATTAGAAAAATGGCTATATACATTCAAAATCAATACCTATAAAGCTCATATACAGACATGATGCAACTATTACATCATAAAAAAAAATTTGGCTGAGTGTATGTGTGTGTGTGTGTGTGTGTGGTTGTTGGTGTTGTGTGTGTGTGTGTGTGTGTGTGTGTGTGTGTGTGTGTGTGTGTGTGTGTGTGTGTGTGTGTTGTGGTGTGTGTGTGTGTGTGTGTGTGTGAGGGGGGGGGCAGGAGGACTTGAACATGTCATTATGGAAAATTTGGCTGTTTGCCGGGTTGCCATAAACATACTGCTGTGAAAATTTTGGCTTGCGTGATGGGAATGACTCGCCCCGGGTGTCCAAAGTTCTTGGGAGGGCGATTTGACTAGGGAGTGGTTTTTACATTATTTCGATCATTAAACAAATATGGAATGTACCATCTGAACCAGCACTGGAAGAGCAAACAGTTCCTGAAGGACACCTTTGGCATGCTCAGGATCCTATTCCTGTCCAGCATGACCATCAGCACAAGTTGTATTACGGAAAATCTAATATTGTAAAAAAAATTAAATGACAAAAAATAAGCGTTATTGTTATTATTACTGCACCAAGTTACAGACTAACTAGAGGAGACGACATGGAGTCTGTGCAAAGACAATATTACCATCTGGATAAAGCAAATCAAATGACAAATATAAGTACTGGAAAATGGTAAAAAAACTAATAACATTACAAAGGGGAGGCATAATGTCCTATCAATGATACAAGTGTTTGTGTGCCCAGCCTACAAAGCCAACAACTGTAAGAATGGCCACTGAAAGTAATTATTGCCCATACTTAAGGCCACGTGATGGCAGTAAAGCTTCTGGATCCACCGATATAATATAAGAAGAGCAAGCAACTAAGCACAACAGATAACACTGGATCAACAAAATAATCAAACTAGAAATTATAAATAAGAAGTTAAAATATAACAAATAAGCAAGTATAATCCTGGGTATTAATTCAAGGAAAATAGTAAATTACAAAATATAAATGCAGAGGAGTAAATTTGAAACTACATATGATATTATAACCAAGACTAGTGTTGTAGAACCACATACAAGATACCATTACTCACACATGTCTATGCTAATAAGTAATAATAATAATAAAATCACAGGAATATTTTTAAGACGCCACAAGAAATGCAACGACGAAATCCTGATTTCGAAACTTCTATTCTTTAGAAATGATAATCTTTTCCTCTTTCTTACAATTATTTCTCTAGTCACATCTCACTCTTGTATATCTAAATACATCTATATATATATCACCAATAACATTTTCTCACACATTTTTAGACGATAACTTTCCAAACGAAGAATCCAGTAAAATCCAGTATGACAAGAAGAAGAAATGCACGTACTGCATTGATGATGTCAACTGCGTTAACAAAGACACGCATTAAAAAACCTCTGCAAATTTAACACACATCCCTCACAACATCTAACTTGACATCCCTTTAAACTCCGTAAATTCACAAAGACATGTTACCATTTTGAGCTTGGTTTGTAGTGTCAGGATCTCACGAAAGGGGCGGAAGTGAGAGGATTAGAACACTATTATGTGCATCCTGCGTCGTCGTGAGGCTTTCCTGCATCAGCTGATTCCAAACAATGACGATATGTTATTTTCATGATTTTTTCATCTTACTTCTGAAAGCTGTCTACTTTTTATCTTTTCCTAAGTGTGATTATTTATCGCTGTTATTTAGAGGGTATCTTATTATATATTAATTAATTCCGTGTTTTGTTGGATCGTAATGTTTTTTTTTTCTTATTCATGTGCTTGATTTTATTCGTTTTATTTTCTAAGATTCTTAAATTATTTGTTTCTTTTACTTTATAGCAAATTAAACCTAACTTTAATTATTTCCATGGAGGGAAACAAGAGTAAAAAATAAATATACGGGTTTGCAGGTTGCCCCATTCTTTTTAACCAAGTGTGGTAGTTACGGAATACTCCTCCTTCACTGCTTATATAGTAATAATAAAAATGACAGGTTTAAATGTGGCGAAAAGAGAGAAAAAATAAGTGATAGACACCATAATATATCTTCCCCAATAGTGAATTTAGCAATATTCTCTATATAAAATCTACAGATTTCTACAAACCTGAAAATAATTAAACGAGCCAACAAAATTTAAAAATTACAATTTATCACGAATAAAACCCAATAAGAAGGAGAATTCTATCTTGCGCATACCGACCCTCTTTTGTTTCGCCGCCATCTTAGTCGACGCATGCGCAGACGCTTGTTTCTTCAGGTCTTTCCAGTGCATCAGCCTCAACCATGCCACCTAAAAGTGAGTTCTCGGCATATTTTTGCTGAAATTAACGATTTTAAGGGTTTTATCCCGGAATGGCAGTGGTGAGCAAGAGGAAGAGGGTTTTTGCAAGGTATAGTGCGCCGTGTATGTGAATATAGTGGAAATTCGCAGAAATAAGTGATAATTAGGACTGGGGAGAATTGAAGCTCCACGTGTTGTTGGTGTTTGTGTTGGAGACAGTGTGATGTGCTAATGTCATTTGTAGTCTTTATCGGAAGGCTTTTCATTGTACGATTAATTACCGCATGCATGGCAATTTTCATTGACGGTGTCATTTCTTAATCACGAAAATCGTAGCACTTTAGACCTAAAAGTTTGTCGGCTTTAGGCACGCTGAGCAGAGTTGCTAGTCTACGGCAAAAAATGGAGAAAAATACATTTAATGTGTGTATACCAAGATGATCTTTGTACGTTAGTTAATATCTAAGAAGTTCCACGTAAAGCCTAGCGGTGTGACGAAAAGGGACCATGTGTGCGTTCGGGGAGTGAAGATTTGTTTAGTTTATCTAGGGCTTGGGACAGTTTTGGTACCGTTTTATACTGCTGTACAGATGTTTTCTACACATTAAATACGTTTTGGGATTCAAAGGGTAGGGTAGTGCAAAGGGATTACGATGAACGAATCTTGGTGTTCGCTGTTGAGGTCTGACACTGGTGTAGGCCTAGGTGCCATGTATGTTGGTAGCTTAGGTTTTGGTGACGAGTCCAATGGTTTCCTGGGTTTATTTAAGCCATGAACAATTGGGGCTTTTGCTAATCGTCCTTGAACAATTGAAGGGCACAGTACCAAAGTGGTGACTTTGTAAACAAACCTTCCAATATGGCTTCCAGATTAATTGGTTTCTTTTCTGCAAAGCAAATCCAGGCAATTCTTTTCATTTAATATACAAGCTTTTCAGCTGGACTCCATTTCATGCCTGGGATGCCCAAGGAGGCAATATACCGCACACCTACAAAATTATTACCAGTAAGGCCAGGAAAGTGCTGCTCACATCCAAAGTCCACTTAGTTCTCTCAAAGTTTCAGCTGTTCTTGCCATGCATATGAGGTGAAATTTCAGCTGTCTTACCATGCATATGAGGTTGAAAACTGTTTTCCAGTTGGTGTTAGGACTCTCCATTGACTGTCTCCTTGGGCAGTGCCTGAAGAGCATGCTCAATCACAGCAACTTAAATTGTGTAATAAATTTTATGGCGTGGAGTTCGGTACTGTCTTGCATGAGTGCGCCTGTACGGTAAGAATTACAAATTTAATCAACATCCAAACTTTGTCTCGGGTATGGTTTTTTCAAAGGGCATGGATTACAAAGTAAAATTTGCCAATAATGGACAGAATGACCAAAAATACTTTCTTATTTGGTGTTTCTTTTGCACGTTGATATTGAAGTTGTGCAACACGTAATACTTTGGTATACATTTTCTGGAAAATGTAATGGCATTGTTGTAAAGAGAAACTATATTCCCTAATACATGAAACCTCTGTAGGCAAAAATGTCATGGCAAATGTTGCACGCAGAGGAAGTCCACAATGATGAGTGGGGTCCAAGGCGGAGTCCCTGAAAAGGATGTATGGCAGTTGTATGGGAGTTTGGGGCAAAGCCTTTTGGTTAGCTTTATGATTTATACAGCTGTTTGAGGATTTCCCATAAATGGTTGGAGGAATGGGGATCAATCATGGAGAAGGGTCACTTTTTGTAAATGCCAATTTTTTTCACATTTGGGATGGAAAATAAGATTTATGCATATCACAGTTTTGATAATTGAAAGAAGATATGAGTATTGCAAGAATTAATGGCTGAGTATCAGAATACTACCCTGGGGCCCCAAGAAGAGGGAAGCACAAAGTAGTTAGGCTTTTATTAGCAATCTCCTTTAATTTTTCCTTTATTTTGATGTTGCCGTTCGAGGCTGATGCACAGAGATAGGTGGAAATGGACACTACCATCTTATAAAGCATAAGAAAGTCATATAGAACATAGGTACAGCTGCTTAGTTCTCATATTTACCACAAAAATAAATATCTGGTGCATATCACCACTCGGAAACTAATTCCACAACTCTAGCACACATTTAGTTCTTAATGTCTATTTCGCAAAGTTGGCAGGAAGAGCTAATAAAGCAGGGGTACATGGATGAATGAAAATTTATAAAAGTAGGGGTTTTAGTCTGACAGGTGCAGTGTGTTGCAAATTTATACTTTAAATTTAAATCCAGGAGGAATCTGGTATAATTTGGTAAGACTACATCAGTTAGAAAGTCAATTAATGAACTGTTAAAAACGTTACCTCCAAAATTGCCGCATTAACCAAAAATCATCTCATCTTGGTGGCTTCACCCCCCAGAGTAAATGTTTTCCTAGCCAGAGCCCTGAGCGCCTCTTTCCAAGTGCCATTTTCGCCATACAATCCTTTTGCATACATTAACTGAATTTTTTGTGGTCTTGAAGACAGGGGTTTGTCTATTGTGATAAGAAATTTATTCTACAATCTAACTTTCCAAACACCCTTCAACAAACTTCATTTCATTATACAAAGCAAAATAGTTAACTCAGGAGCATTAAGTGGACATTATTATTTATACTGACAGCTGCAATGTTTAACCCTCTACAAGAATGTATTGATGATTTGCCCAAGCTTTGTGCATGCATACAGGCACGGTAAAGATTACTTTATGATTGAGTTTGATGGGAGTGTAATACAGTTTAGGTGGGAAGCATAGCAAGAAAATTAAGCCTTTCTTTGGGAGACACTTTGGATTGGGTCTAGAAAACACCCTTTGAAATATCAAGTCTTGTCAAGATATTTGGTAGATGCAGAAATGAGAACTAAATATTTAAGCAGGTAGCACATATTACTAAGATCTTGTATATTTTTTTAAAAAGGCATTATATGGTCAAAATGGTACATTAGATCATCTCCACAATTTGAAAATTGGTAGATTCTATCAAGTATGGTGAGTTAGTGTGTCTGTGTAGATTATTTTGGGGCTATGGCTATGGAATGAGATAATTTTGTGAGGTCAGGCCCAAGTAACTTGCGTCTATTTTTTTGGACCTTGGTTTACCTGGACCTGTAGCTTCTTGGGAAAGTAATTATAGTAAGATGAACCCTATCCATGTTGACAAATGTAGAAAAGGTATGAATGAGACTGGATATCTTCACAAAAGATGTAATTGACCGGTTTCGATTGCATCTTCATCAGAAATACATGTATTTCTGATGAAGACGTAATTGAAACCGGTCAAATACATCTTTTGTGAAGATATCCAGTCTCATTCATACCTTTTCTATATAATTATAGTAAGTTGAATTATGAATAAGGATCACTCACAATTGCTAAAACCCAATGTAAACTCTGGAAACCAACTGTGAAGCCAATATTTTTGAAAGTTCTGGCGATTTATAATTTGCTTTGTAGAATGTAGATTTGCCTTATTCTTGACCATAAACAAGGGCCTAATAGTTTAATACCATAAGTCAATCTGAAAAATGCTTTCAAAGTTAATCAGTAATATTCTAGAAATTCATTTGCTGAAGTATCTCAATTTATATTCCAGCTTGATTAGCTATGGTTCATGTTAGTTTAACCTTTAGATTTTTAAGTGCTGAAAGGAAAAGAAAAATATGAATATTTTTTTCAGAGGATAAGCCTGCGGCTGCTGCTGGCGCTAAGAAGCCAGCACCAGCAAAGAAGCAGAAGGTTGCAGCTGCCCCCGCTAAGAAGACTGCACCCATTAAGGGAGTTGCCAAGGCCCCAACAAGAATGTGAAGAGACTAGGAGGCAAGGACCCTAAGAAGGGCAAGGGTGGAGCAGTCAAGAAGGCTAAGAAGATGGCAACCAAGGTAAATTGATTCCAGTAAAAGTTGAGAAAAATATTTGACTACTTAAATATTGATTGTAAATAGGTTGTAAATACAGGTTGTAAATACAAGTTGTAATTTTCTTAATGTTATTGAATATAACAAATTGACCAGTTGAATATTTGTATTATATACTTTCATCCTCTTAACAGGTTGTCAACGGGCCCCGTGGTACCCGCGTAAAGAAGATCAGAACCAACATCCGCTTCCGCAGGCCCAAGACCCTTGAATTGCCAAGGAATCCTAAGTACCCAGAAAGTCAACCCCAAAAAGCCAAAGTATGTAATGCTAGCTTATAATTGATAGTTTCATTTGTAGATATTGGACATTACATTCTTGATAGTGAAATTAATATTAAGAGGCATTTCATAGCTTACTGTTAATTCAGTAGTGTAATAACCTGAAACCTGATTCGTATTGGCGTGGAAAGCATTGTTACAGTCAAGGCAGGTTTGATTTATTTTATTTTTCCCCTGCAGAATGGATTGCTTCAAAATCATCCAGTATCCTCTCACCACTGAATCAGCCATGAAGCTGATTGAGGATAACAACACCTTGGTCTTCATTGTGCACCGCATGGCCAATAAGAACCACATCAAGGCTGCTGTTAAGAAGGTAAGGAGGGCCATAAGAATTTTTGATAGTTTGAAGAGGGCATGGATGAAACTTTAGCATATTTAAGTAGCTTGAAGATGGGTGTGGAATGAAACTGTTTTAGGTAATTGACATTTTTGTAATTCAAGGTTACATCTAATCATTTATAAAGTAAATTTGCATTTATTTCCTGGTTTGCTAAATAATAAGATTTAATACAAACATGCTCTCACAAGCAATTTTACATGTACAGTCTACAATGCCTTTTTACGCAAGTACTTCCTATCATATCAGCATGCACAGTTAAATGAGTGTTGTTTCATGTAGGCTTCAAGCAAGAAAGAAAGAGCAAACAAGCTGCATGTCTCGTGTCCAGAGTTGGTTAAATGGATTATTTGGTATAGGTTTCTTATTTTTCAATTTATTATTAAACATACAAGTTGGAATTGCTCATGTCTATTGTCAAACTTCCCTAAAGTGTTTACAAAGGGTTATATTTGAAGTCTTTTGAAGTGTCTTTTTCATGATTCTTTACAAAGGTGAAAACCAATTTTAGGATTTAAGAAAGTGAATGGTATGGTATTTGTGCAGAAATATTTGATTTGCTGTAGTGAATGTACAGATGGTTTTGCAGTTTTTAGTTGTGAAAAAAAAAAAAATAGAATTAAGATTTAAACATCGATACTTGGGGTGGTAGTGAACAAATAACTATTTCATATTTGCTATCTTAAAAGTTACTGGTTTTACCTATTGCAGTTATGGAATAATTACATAGTGAATCTTTAAATTTCTAACATGATTTTTTTACATCTAAGTCATGTGGAGTATAGTTGTGTATCTAAAACGCTATTAATTCCATTTCAGCTGTACGAGATTGATGCAGTCCGGGTGAACACACTCCACAGACCTGATGGCTTGAAGAAGGCATACGTAAAACTTGCCCAGATTACGATGCCTTGATGTTGCTAACAAAATCGGTATCATATAAATGATTATAAAGTGGTTACAAGGACATTTTGACTTTAATTCCCCCTCCCTTTTTATTTTTATTTTTCTTAAGATTAGAATAATGGTGACTATTTTTTAAGCCTATATACTGCATAATCAAGCCCTAAGGCTTATGTGATTGTGTTGTGAACAGTTAGGAATTCTGGGTACATGAAAATTAATGGAATAAGTGACTGACTGTTTTTTTAACATAATTGATAAAATGTCAAATATCGCTTACCAATATTCAGTGTATCATTGGCAAATTGCAATTACTTGTCAAACTTCTTGGACAGTACCAAAATGTACTGAAAATTATCTGATGTGCAACATGAGCTGTTTGGACATGCTGCATTCAAAAAGCCATCAAACGAATTCCCACCTTTAATCAGGAGAAAACTATTTGGACTACTATAGAATTGGGAGTGAAATGAGAACACGGGTGAAATGGGTAAGGTAAAATTACAATATTGTAAGTTCCATATCAGACATCTGTAATCTACCTGTATCTGCAGTGTCATTTCCAAAATCTTAAACCCTTACCCTTGCTCGTTCTCATGGTGGGCTTGAGATGGACTGAGGCCCAGTGCCCTCAACTTGACTAATTTTGCACGGTCTCCCCCCCCCCCCCTTTCCACTTCTCCATCAACCCTTCTACTCAACATTCCCTAAGGTGAGAGCCGTGTAGAAAGGCTGAAAGGTTGTGTGCCAAGCATGAACGAATGGGGGGTTCACGATATTTAGTTTTCTAGCTATTACCACGCATTACCATGGCCAGTACTAAAGATATTGCGCCCATACTAAGCGCATTTATCACCGAGCCCGAGATTAAAATTCTCCCGATATTAGACCCTACATTGACCTTTCTCCATGACAGTACTAATTCTTCTCCTTCCAATCCCTTTGTTGTTTTTGTGGAGGAAGAGGTCGGAGCTTAGGAGATGGAGACTGAAACCCAGTGTAAGGGATCACCCCTACTTACGACCTCAGCCCTCACCTCAACTAATTTTGCTTGGTATTGTCTTCTCCCCCTTTTCCTTCTTTTCACTTCCTAGTGTGAGAGCCGTGCTGCAAGGATGAAAGGCTGTCCTGAACGACCTTCGTATTTCATTTGCTCTTCCTTTACCCTTTTCACTATCATACTAACCTACAGCCCTCTGCAACCTTTGACATCTTACATTTTGTCGATCAGTAACTAGTTTTTAACCTCTTTGCCACACTATTTTATAGTGCTTTACCCTCAAGCCTCACCATGTCGCTATATTATCAGCCTAAAATAATCTTCGTATGTCCCTCCTCCACCCCTTCCTCCTTGCAGCTCCTCTCCAGAAACTCGAACTAAGGTGTAATGCGAACCCAAAATCCAACTTCACCTATCTTACCTTCTATTTATTCCTTTATTAGCACTTCTTTAAGAACTCTTGGCAGTGTGAGGGTATTGTAGACTCTCTGAGCGATGCAATGCAGCGGACATTTTCTTTTTTACTGGTAAATATGAGGCCGCTGCAGCTTAAACTATGCTTTTCCTTACTTTATTTTTTTACACGTTATAAGATAACGGTGTCCAATTCCCTCTATATCCGCACGTCGCTCTCGGTAACCTACCCAAAACATGACCCAGAAGAAATCTCTGCTCCCTCATCCACCCTCCAATCCCTCAGTTCCTATTCCCTCTACATTCAAAGTACTTGCCGATATCCATCCTCCTCCTCAAGTTCCCTTACCCTTCTTCCTCCCAATGTTTCCCAGCACACCCGAACCTCTCCTCCATGGGCACCATTCTCTTTCCCTAATGTCCTTACGTGAATGCTCATGTAACTCCCTTATGTCGCAACACTGTCTTCCTTCGGATCCACCCCTCTTGATCCTGATACTTCACCTTCCTCGGTTCTCTCAATTCGTTACTCTACTTCTCCAGATACAATTTCTACCCATATTAACCTTTGTTTCACAAAACTCCTTTGCAGTTTTCCTCATACGTGAAGAGGGAGTCCTTCTTCAGACACACTCTCCATTCGATCTAATCGCCCTATACCCGTAACCCTTTCCCTTTTGCAAATCCATGTCTTACACCACCCGCTCTCCCTTCTTTACCATTTTTACTTCTATACTCATTTTTATCCTATTCGCCATACTTTACCATAGTGCTGTATGACCTCTGATGTCTAGCACATGCATGTTATAACCGTTACCTCTTTCACTGATACGCGCTGAAATCGTTTGCATCCTGTGTAATATGCATTTTCTGGATAACAATTACTGCAGTTTGATATTTCTTTTTGTAGCATAGGTGTATACAATTATTGCCTTACGGTATGATAAGTACACTTTACATTATTAGTTATTAAAAAGAACAGTTGAAGTTAGTCGTACGCTCGGCAGCGTCGTTTCACTTAGTTCAGGCACCAATCTGACAAACAAGAGCAGGTAACACCTGGCAATCAATGTTTGGTTTAATCTCCATACAACCACCTGAATTATTTTCATGTCTCGACAAAGCTGTCAAAATGGACCGTCGACAACAAAGTAACCTCTCTTCGGTCGTGACCTTCATGGTCATGACATTGTTTGCATGGATTTTTTTTTCTATCACCTTTCTTCGCTTTTGGAAACTTCGGTAAATGCTTCCGCAAAGTTCTTGCAGTTCCACAAGCTCCGGTCTCTTTTCATGGAGGTAGACTTGTAGCAGTCTTCACCACAGACCCAGATATGCGAGGCCAGTGTCTAAATTAATTTCTGTGTCCCTGCCTGTATACATTATCATGTCAATTATGTAACCAGTTTTCCAGTCGCATATAAGAAAAACCTTTACACCAAATCTATACCTTTTCGAAGGGATATATTGTTTGAAACTTAGCCTTCCATTCCACAACATCAAACTTTCATCGATCACCAAGCTTTTGTATAGGTAGACCGTACTTTTGAATTTATCTTTCAGGTATTGTGACTGGCCTGAATTTTCTTATTTTGTATCCATCGTTCTGAACACTATTGTCAACTAAATGCAAAAATCTCAATCAACTGGAACCTGTAACATGACATGACCTTGCTAAATATTGGGGTATTTATGTACAAGTTTGTGGTCCAATATAAGAGTACTTCATGCTTCTTCACGTGGCCCATGAGCTTGCAAGGCAAGAAAAATGTACATTTCCTTGACATCAACCGGTTGCCATCTGTGGAGTCTTGACATGGGTGGGACAACAGAATTTTCCAGGAAATATCTGCGTGAAATACGTGTTGGATTCCTCAAATATCTGCTCTATCAGAGTTGAGCCAAAAAGTGAAGAAACGTGTCACTTTCTGTAGTCTTCAGTAATGTTGACATCGTCACATATGCTCGCCATCGACTCGTCAAAATCATGGAGACTCGGTATAAATGTGGACGACTGCCAGTTCCAAGCCTGCAATCCCGTACCAGCAGCTCCTGTAGCTGGGCCACCTAATGGAGAAAATAAATTATTAGTAATAAATCAAAGACACACCCCATCCCTCTTGCTTCATCTGCATCACCCCCTTCCTTCTGTTATCCCTTCGGCTCCTTCAAGGATACACATGTGACTCCCTTTTGTCACATCATCTTACCTAGATCCTCTCCCTCCAGACATTTCTCCTAAAACCTTTCTTACTCCATTACTCGCTCTCGCTACCCATACTCCGAATTAACACTTTCAGTACCACACTATCCTAAACTGCCATGCGGCTTTTAACGTGCAACATTTAACAATTAACTAAATTCCCTCTTCAACCTTTTCACTAAACTTGATGTCAAGCTCATCAGCCATTTAGTAATAATTGCAATATGGCGATACAATATTTGTTAAGGTATTATAACAGGAAGGCGGTGGCAAAGTTTATTATGTCGCAAGATAGGCTGGATATAAAGCTCGCACTTTTCTTTTTCACAAAGGGTAACCCCGTCAACAACAAATGCCTCCGCCGCCACTGATTCTATCTGACTTTCATTCCCTCATTCGGACGGCAAGTGGAACTAGTAATTTCGTTGTACTCTTCACTAGAAACAGTAAGAGAAACGTAAGGCTTGCAATTATTTTCCTTCGACTGCCGTGGGGTGTATCATTTGTACGATCACAGATTTTACTAGAACATGTCAGGGGGAAAGATCCTTTTTTGAAAGCGTTTTATCGACCCACAAACAGGGCTAGAATTCTACAGAAATTCGTCTGATGACCGACTGGTGGTAACGGTACTACAGATTTTTTTCGTAAGCTGTATTTTTTTATGGCTACAGATAGTTTGATGTAAATTAAAATCATTTAAAGCATCAAAATATTTTCCTGTGTTCAAATAAATTGAACAAAATTGCTGAAACCATCTGCATGAATGCATTTTCTATAAAGAGGTGTGGGTGCATTTTATATTGCTGAATGTTGTTACATTATTGGCTTAATAATG
>NW_020869473.1:174283-179283 GCF_003789085.1 Penaeus vannamei
TTCATTGTTTGTTTGCGGGAAAATGAGATGTTGTTTATTGGGTCAACTCATGAATTGTACTTTGCCACGATAATTCATGGTGGAATATTTGTTACTTGCTTTTTGAATATCCACAGGACCTACGGGTTATTTTTGACTGATGCGTCATTTTGTGGGAAATAAATGTACGATAGATGATGACCATCCAATGAAACATTTGATAATATATTGTATCTCGTTTCAACCGAAAATAAATTGTAGTTGAAAGTTGAGGTTGATATTCTCATTTAATTTCTATTGCATATATTTCGTGATATTTTCTAATACTTCCACACAATGGATCACGACAATGTTGATATCATTGGATTTCTCTCACTGTCTACAATGCAAATATGTAGGTTTTACTGTGCGGACCCCCAACCTCCACATTCTTGGCCCTGATAGCATGGGAGGCATGAAAGGTACTAGGGAAAATCGGGATAAGATGTAAATGATATATACAGAATCAGTCACTATATTATGTAACGCAGCCAAGGAAAACAGAGTCCACCACATATTCATGGTGGGAGAGAGTAGTCTTGGCAATGCTGCTCTCGCATGGTGGTTTTACACTCTCTCCTGCTGTGAATACATGGATTCTTTGTTTCCCTGGGATGGGGGTGGGGGTGTTCTGGATAATCTTGAAAATTTTCAGTGAGATATCATTGTTAGCTGAAATGTACATTAGTTATTTCTACAAAGTAATTATACCTAACAGGATATACTGGTTACTGTTTTAAGTATCAAGTAATGAGCATAACAGTATTTATACTACAGTTTTTTTGCTTTGGCATCATAATTGCCCCTCTAGCTAGAATGAAACACAAACATAGCAACTGTCACTGTGTCATACTAGGAATGGAATTTCATCTCGGTGAATCTTGAGGCCAGGGGAGTGTCCCAGTCTTTTTGGGAATCATATCTCGAGATAGACATGACTAGTGTCTCATTCTCTCTTGCTCTTTAATTTTTTGCAAAAGTACGGATTACAAATTCTTTCCTTTTTTTTTTCAGTTTGATGAAGAGGAAAGATTAGCAAGGGAGCAAGAACACGAAGATGCAATCCTTGCCCAGAACTTAGCATCGCAGTCACATGATATGTCTGAGAGTGATGAGGATGTGGTGGAAGTGAACAGGAATGAGGAAGTACCAGTGCGTGAATTGGTAGATTTAGACAGTGATGTTGAAGATGTCGAAAAGGAAGAGGAGTCTTCCTTGCAGATGATAGGTATGTGTTACTGTTATCTCTACAGATAGATAGATAGACAGAGGGATAGATTGATAGATAGAAATTTAGATAGATGGATAGGTAGACAGTTAGATGGATGAACAGATTTACTTATATCTGTTTTTCTACTTTTATGAAAGCCTTGCATTTGTGTTTGTTGCACAAATGGAATGCCAGATGTAGAAATAACTAGTGTAGTTCAGAGAGTTTTTAGAAACTGTACACTGACATTGTTATTTAAAGATAAATAGAACATAAACTTTAATGTGTATAAATACTAGGTGTAGTATATATTGATAAAGAAGAATTAGGGATCAAAGCCATCATGAAGCAATGACAATAATAGTCTTGTATTAAGTAATTGATAATGTTTTTTGCTAGTGAACATTGCAGATTCATATCTCTTTGTACTCTCTTTGGTTCTTTTGATATGTATTCAGCTGGAGCTGTTTCTAGTAAATTTTAAGAATATATTTTTCATGCCAGTGTTATAGAGTATACATTTCTCAAATGTTTGCCTCTCTCTTCTCATAGGTTCAACATCCAAGACTGTTCCTCAGCACACCATATCAGACGATGAAACAGACATTGAGGATTTGGAAGCTGAATCACATTCTAATGTTACAGAGAAGCTACAGAAATCTCAGAGTAAAGGTGAAATATGGATTGTTTGATTGCATTGACTAAAAGTATAATAAGGATTTCATCATGAGTGTAATGTAATTCTTTCTACAAACAATCATAACATATGTTCACACTATTTTTTCAATGTGATCTAGGAATACTGATATTATATCTATGTTGTCAGTTGCTCTTATGGTGTCATACAGATAATCAACTTACTATTTTTTAATTTATTCATTCTAAAAAACTAAACTCTTGAATTTCCTTTCCATGTCATTAGTTTTAATTTTCTGTTTTGTGCAGTTTCTAGTAATTCTTTTTCTTTCATATTTATTGGATATATGAATATTTAAGACAAAACACAAGGAAGTCCAATTTTTTATAAAAGTGATTGATTATTAAAATTTTATTGTCCAGAATCTCCACCAGAGAAAGCACTTGTACCTGAACACACCTTATCAGATGATGAAACAGATATAGAAGACTTTGAAGTTGCAACTGAAACTCCAAAGAAGTTAAACAAAGTGGAAAATGACCAGGTGGATTCAACAGTTACAGAGAAGCAAACAGGTGCTAAAAAGTTTATAAAAAGTTTATAAAAGTGTAAAATGTTTAAAAGAGGACGAGAATGTATGTGATATGATATAGATAGAGAGAGGATAGATTTCTATAGATAGATAGAAATGGGGAAATAGATTTAAGAGTTAGACAGACAAGAGATATTACAGGTTATGCTAACATACATGCCCATAGAGAGAGAATGAGTGAATGTGTGAATCAGTGAATGAATGAGTGAGTGAGTTCAAACTCATTTCAAATTTCAAATACTATATACTGTTAGTTACAAAAGAAAGAGATTTATATGAATTATTCTTTTTCTTCCTAATATTATTGTTATGTCTGCATTTGAAATTAACTGTAGGGCAAAACTGGTGTAGGCTGTGGGATTTATAAGGAACTCACAAACACTAGCATCCATTATACTTCATATAATCTACCTATCCTATTCTATATATATATTTTGGTTACAAGTTGTTTTTTCACTCAGATTCTCTAACAAAGAAGAGATCGGAGCACAGTATTTCTGATGATGATGATGCTGATACAGAAGAATTAGTTGCGCAAGGTGAAGTGGCCCAACCGCCCAAGACAGAGAAAGAGAATGAGAAGAAATTGTCATCGTCTGGCAACCAATCGACTCCCTTGAGGAAAGGTAAAACGTTTACCTAGCCGATATTAATATGTAGTGTAAAGGGTGTCAGTAGAAACGTAAAACAATATCTGCAGTATTTAGGTACTAATTGTTTGCAGTGCAGTGGGTTGCACAACATTCATAAGTAAAAATATAGAAAAGTAAATATTGATATATTGTACATAGTTTTATATGAGATTATTAAAATTGTCAACTTTTTTCCTTCTGTTGCTGCAGATGGTTCTATAGAAAAGGCAAATTCTTCAAAGAAAAGGCCTCTATGCAAATTTGGTGCTGATTGTTATCGCAAGAATCCATGGCACTTGGAGGAGTTTTATCACCCACATTTAGAGGACAAGGATGATACCGGAGCTAAGAGGAAGTCAGGTATAAGAAATTGTAATAAGGGTTTGGTAAAAGGAATCTTTGAGGGTGAAAAGACAATGTGATAGACCTCAGATGTCATTCTGTATGCTATGGATGAAGGAAAATCTGCTGCAATTAAATAGTTGATATTTGTGTAACCACTGATCTTTATCTTTAGTTGATTGGAAAAAATTTTAATCATATTCATTGTGATGAATGTAGAAAAGGCATGAACGAGAATGAATATTTCACAATACAAAATACATGTATTTCTGACAAAGATATTTGAAACTGGTTAAATATATATTTTGTATTGTGAAGATATTCCTTCTCATTCATATCTTTTCTACATAATGGAAAAGTATTACAATTCTCTTATACTCCTTTGCTCAATTTGATAGAATCATCAAACAGCACTTCAGAGCCAGCTGAGAAACGAAGAAGGGAAACAGATTCAGGGAGCAGCATGAGGAAGGGTTCAGCTTCTAACAAAAAGTAGGTGAGGGGCTTTTCCTTGCTGAAATATACCCCTTGAATTGTTCACAAGATACTGGTTCATTAGAGACTTATAATGCATTCAGGTATAGAAGATCTAAAGTGTCTTTGGATCCAAAATAAGCAACATTTTTCTTAAAGTTGGTTTTGTTTTGTTGGGAGGTCACAAAAACTGGAATAGATATGATACTTGTCTAATTTATAGAAGGATGCCATATAAAAACCCATGCGATGATAGTTCTTGGCCTCATAAATCTGAATCTACCGAGATGGTAGTTGAGGCCTTCTCTAAGTACCTGATAATTGTAGGCAATTTTACAGTCATACAAGGATTTTCACTGGGTGATTTGCAGGTATAGTAATGAATCTAAAATCGGGATTAATGATTAGGGAAAGCAATGCAGAGAAAGATTTGCAATCAAGTGTCCTTTCTCAGCATGACCTTCCCAGCACGCCTTGCAGCCAGCAGCCCTTTCAACTTTTTCGTGAACAAGAGTTACAGCGTAAAGGAGACTCATGAAGACCCACTGAGCCTTGTCTTTCCTGACCTCCTCCATCCCAAACTGGGTGAAATCGTTGAATCTGTACAGGTGGGTGTTAAGATGCATAGGTGTGAACCAGTAACCCATTGGCTACTGTAGTATTGTTTTGCCATTTTCGTTTACACATAGATGGCTTCACAAGAACTTAGTCACCAAGGAGGCAGTCTTTAGGCTTATCTGACTGTACCTGTTTCTGCTATTTCTTGATTTTTTTGGTAAAAAGATCTCATTTCTGATATTATGTAAACAGGTCAGATCAGGTAGACCTAGTAATTGTCTTCTTGGTGACTAACCCTAAGCAAGTCTGGGGTCATTTGAATTGAAAATTAATAAACTAAAATCACAGTGACAAGATATGTATACATACCCTCCTGGTTTTAATGAGTCAAAGAAAAAGCCTTTCTCAAGAGGAAAAGTTAGTGCTAAACCTTAGTAAAAAGATATAGTGATTTTTTAAAAATTCTCTCCTTTTTTATTCTGTATGAAAGTTTCAGGAAGAAACTCCTTTAACTGCCATACTTGAAATATACATGAC
>NW_020869473.1:184283-189283 GCF_003789085.1 Penaeus vannamei
AAGGTTGGATGGGGGGTTCATGTCTCCCTTATAATTCCGGAACGCACGACAAACAGACCTGGCTTACGGAGTGTATGCAGTAAGTCAACTAATAGTCTAATTCGGGCCTGGGGTGTCATCTGGATTAGTTTTGTGCTATTTGTAGTCCATCTTATTATGCTGTGTAATGGGTAATGGTGATATACAGTTTATTTTGTGAATGTTATCACATAGATTACTTTGACAGCATTATAGATTGTACTGTTATGGATGATTGAAGGTGAACCTGTTTCAACAATTTTTAGTGGATTTTGTAGTTTGTATTGTTATGTTAGATAAATATACAAGAAACTGAAATCTTTTATATGCAGTAAATATATTTGTATTGTAAATAGAGGTTTATACAGATATATTCATATGATGACTGCAGGAAAAAAATATTATAACTTGCTTATTTACCAATTTTATTCCATTACAATTGTAATGGCATAGGGTAGTTAGTGCTAGCTTTAAACAACTCCTCACCTCTACAAGCTTAAATTAAGACTTCATATTTGTAATTATCTTTTGTTTTTCACTAATTCTTTCTGTAATAGGTTATTAAGATTCTGAAAATATCTATCTCTTTAGCCCAGTAGGTGTTAAAGGAAAAAAAGATCTTTTTCCTATTGCAGGACCATGTGACAGGTACAATTGTTTTAATGAAAACATTTGATATGGCAGAACAGAGAATAACATCCTGCTATAATTCCTTAGTAGATCATCTAAAGAATATGTGTTTTTGCCTTCGCAGCTGTTGGCGCAGTGACCGGAGAAAAAGAACACGAGTCATGCCCCACATCAAGACCTACACCCGCTTGAACAAGAGCCAGTCTGCTGCACAATTTTTCCTCCTAACCTCGGCCAACATCTCAAAGGCTGCTTGGGGTACACTCCAGAAGCAGAACACGCAGTTGTTTATTAGATCTTACGAAGCTGGAGTCTTACTTCTACCTAAGTTCCTCGTGAGTATATGTTTGGAAGTGTTTATTTAGTAGAGAAGTCCGTATTTAGTTAGTAGGAAAGTACTATAAGTAAATACACATATAACTTTATTCGTATTATGATCTTTCTCTTTTGAGTCCTTTGAGATTTGCCAAGTGTTTCAGAAACAAGAGTCAAAACTAGAGTCAACACTGAGTGGTAAACTCGGAAGTGAATGGGACAAAGTATTTGATTTGCATATTTGATTCTGTTTTAGTCTGATGTTTATGTGTAAGGATAGATGTTCCTGCTTCTCAATAGTTTTTTTAGGAGCATTTTTTTTTATGTCTTTATTATGTTTGATCCTTGATATTTCCCTGACTCTCCTGTCAGTTCACATTTTACACATAAATGAAGAACAACATCACTTACAGGAAACCTTAAACCTGTGTGTTAATGTGCACTTACTACTTTTTCCACACCTGTATAATCATTTGTTTTCCAGTCCGACACCTCTGAATTGCCGTTAAGTGCCAGTGATCTCTCCCTGCCGTACGACGTTCCACTGACTCCTTACCCGAGCGGTGCGATCCCCTGGTTCATGAACACAAACAAGAGCCAGACAGATATCTTTGGCCGAACTTATCCCTGATACAAGCTCTTCATTGATGGAAAAACACAAAATTGCAATACCTATTCCTCTGTCTTTATCATTATTATTGTTTGAATGTATTGAGTTAGTGAAAATGTGAAGTTAATGCAAAGAAAAATCTAATAAACTTTTTTTTTTTTTTTTTTATTGTTCACAGTTTTGTAATTAGTTTTATCTGATTACTTTTATGATTTAATTAAATGTTTTTGCAAGGGATGCTATTATGAATGGTGTGATAGCTATGGAATGAAAATGTTTTTGTTATGAGAGAGTGCTAGTAGTTTTGTAATACCATTCAATTTCATTAAGAGAGAAGACACAATATCTTTTTATGTATTTTTATAACTTCCATGGAGTTCTGATATATTTATAAAGTTTTTAACAATCTTAAAAAAGAATACGAGTAAAAACTGCAAGCATGTAGCTTTGTATGAAGTGTCTTGCTGATGTTATTAGGTTATATAATAAGAAGGAGTTGCCGACATAAGTTCAACAAACAGTAAGTTTACCGCTGTAATTTATCGTTCTGTGTTGACTCTTACACCAAATAGGGGAGATGTATATTTTGAGCTTAATGGAAATATTTGTTTAAGTACACTTCTTTTCAAACACCAGCATTGTCATATGATACATTTTTTGTTCCTTTTGATGTAAAGATATCTTCAAATGTCTTCTAATCATGACAATAATGGAATTGAAACTCTTGTGATCTTAGTGTATGATGATACTGATTTAACATGTAAGAGCCAGCACATGCCAGATGCCAGGTTTAGTTTGCCTGTTCTACTCTCCACAGATGTGTCTGCTCCCATCACCCTTATTACAGCTGTGTATATGCATCCCCTCTGTGTTGCTAGTTGCAGGAGACCTCTTCGTATTCCACCATATGTGTTTTTCTCCAGTCCTGCCTCTTAGATATCAAAGCAGATGTGCTATCTACAAATGTGTCCTGGCCACAGGATAAGGATAATTTGCAGGAAGTCAGGCCTCGAGTGATTGAGAAAATGGACATGGTATTAATTTCTTTATTCCTGACAGCTATAAGAATATGAAATAGGGTTTTATGATATCCAAAGCAGCTCCTTAAGATTTCCATTGTTCAGCTGTGGTTGAGGAAATGTGTTAGTTGACCATAACTGATATAAAAAGATGATTTTTTTTTTTTTCTTCTTCTTCTTTTTTATCAAAAATGTAATTTTAGTCAGAATCAGGGAAAGGAAAGAGATCTTTTTATTCAGGGACATGCCTTTATTTTTTCTACCAATGCATATCAGTGCCTCCTGTTATGCAAAACCACATTTTCCACCTCATTCTGATGTCATATGCTCCGATTTCCTTTTTCTTTTCCTCACATTTAAGCATCATCTGATTACTAGAATGTTTGTTGCATTCCAGAGATTTGTACTGAATTACAAGCCTCACTTACTGTATATATTACTATTTAGGGAATGAACTGAAAGGCTTATATTTTTTGCAGATGAAAATGATGATATGCTGTTCTGCATGTATGCCATATTTATGGCAAATTTTGTCAGATTTTGTTTAAACTTTCCCAGTGGTTATACCAGTGCTCACTAATAGTGCTCTTTTATTCGTTTGTAGCTAGAAAAGTCATTCAAGTTTTTCTTGTTATAAGAATAATAATAGCTCTTACACAAGTGTACTAAGCTGCCTTTTTTATCAAGTATTTTTATGGCATTCAAAAATACTGATGAAACTTGAAGCATATTTTTGTACTGTGGTTAAATGAAAATGTTTTTACGTGTATAGCTCCAGTTACCTGAATGTTTGCAGATTCTTTGATTATGTATGAAGTGTATGGTAGTAATATTTCCAAAAAGGGAAGGACTATTGTTTAAGCTATCAGCAGAATAGCCAGGATTTCACTTGCCTTATTTGACTCTGGGACCTGATTCAAGTCCGGGATCATTGCCATTTTGCCAGCCTTAGACGTGCTATCAGGAAAACTATGGGAACCCAGATCCTGCTAATTCTTTCACAAGTAATTATGATTTACAGTCATAGAAGTTATAAAGTATTTTTGTGCAGTTATAACAGCTCTGAAGACACTTTGGAGCCAGCCTTGACGTGCTGTCAAGAGGAATGTTGTTGGACAGGCTGAGGTGGCTGTGAGACCAGGGCTATGTTTGGCAAGTAGAACCAGGGCTAAAGAGAGATGAATAAAGGTGGAAATGATCTCTTTTCCTCATTACATTTTGCTGTCACTGAAAGTAAGCAACTTGTCATAGTTTGCTCATTATAATCAAAGTCAGTCTGTATTAAGGCTTGGTCCATACACTATGGGGTGCCTCTTTTCTGCTCACTTCTGATCATGTGGCTATGGTCAAGATCACAGAAATGGAAAGACTGACCAAATATTTATGAAAAAAAAAAAAACATGGTAAATGCAGCAGACAGACACTATTACAACAACAAAAAAGGAAAATTTGAAAACAATTACTCATGCAGCACATCAGTATAGTGTTTAGCCAATAGAGAGGTGTGCAACAGTTATTATTATAAGTGTGCTCTATTTTAGATGTGAAAATTATTTTTTAACTTACTATTAGTGCTCTGATTCAGAAATATATTCTTCTGGACATGTTTAAGCTATGCAAAACTATTATATATTTCTGAAATCAAGTGATCATGAACTTTTTTGTGTAGGGAGACAGTTTCTGTTAAATCAAATGTTTATAAATTGTATCTGCTTATATTCATTTTCTCTACACTCAGGGCTTTCTTTCCAGTCATTTGGCAATTTCCTTTTTTCATTGAGCAGCCAAATTGCAGCCCATATTGTTCCTACTCGAATATATTGCTTTTATTTTGATGTAATAATGTATCAGTCTCACACTACGTTGTAGTAAATAAGAGAGGCTCACAGTTGTTTCAGTTTTCATCCCATAAAGACAGTATTGAGGAAGTGGAAGTGTTAGGTATAGATAAGGTCCAGAGAGGCTTGAACTTCCAAACACTACATCAGTATTCGGGTGTGCCTTAACCCACCACCCCGCAGAGTGCTTTGTGAATAAAATGAAATACAAAAGGATAGTCAAGGTCTTTAGAAAAAAGAAAGAAAGGAATTAGATTATGATTATTAGTGTTAGTAGTAGTGTTATTAGTGTTAATATTTGTGTTATAATTATAGCAATTTTTGCTATTACTATGTTATTACTATCATTATCAGTTGTTTATTTTTTGTTATTATTATTATTGTTGTCATTATAATATTTTTTTATTATTATCTATTTTATTATTTTTGCAGTGACCACTTCCGACTGCTGCTTACAGCCACCAAGTTTTCATGTTTAAACATAAAAGACAATAAGAAGTAAATTGTTTGGAATGAGGCTTTTATGACAGATGATTATGTTTTATATGGAAAAAGTAATTGCAGAATAAA
>NW_020869473.1:209283-211783 GCF_003789085.1 Penaeus vannamei
AAAACATTGTAAGCATGCAGAAAAAATACTCCTTTTTCCGATCACTGAAAAACTCAGATAGTACATCTAAAGTTTATTCAGATTTGTCTATTCCAACATTTCGTGAATTTGCATTGTATGTTAGTGACCAGATCTTGACCTGTGGCTTCCTAGTAAATTCAGCATGTCTTGAAGCAGTTGATGTCCACTGGCAACCTTTCTTCAATCGCTGTGCTCCGTGTGACATTAAATATAAAGCTATTGTAAAAGTAAGTATATGTATCAGTCTCTCCTTTTATAAAATAAAGGATTAGAAATCATGAGTGAGAAAAGGACAGGAAAGGAAGAAAAAAAGAAAGAGAGAGAGAGAGAGAGAGGAGAGAGAGAGAGAGAAGAGAGAGAGAGGAGAGAGAGAGAGAGAGAGAGAGAGAGAGAGAGAGGAGAGAGAGAGGAGAGAGAGAGAGAGGAGAGTGAGTGAGTGAGTGAGTGTGAGTGAGTGAGTGAGTGAGTGAGTGAGTGAGTGAGTGAGTGAGTGAGAGTGAGTGAGAGTGAGTGAGTATACATAATCTGTGCCTCATAAAAGATATCGCTTTTCTGAAATTCCAGGTTGAAACATTCTCTGAAGACCAGCAACACATCCAGCAGTTAATGGGAATCCCAGACCCTCCCCAGTCCCCTGAAAACTGCACCATAAACAAACACACCAGCTCTGGCCCTTCTACCGACAGCCTGACAAAGCTGTATTTTTCCCAGATGACTCCCTGGGAAAGAATGAGGGTTTACCTCGCCTATTACTATGATTTTCAGTTATTTGGTTATTCTCCAGATGACATCGTATTGCTATGAATGCAATATTTTCCTCTAGCATCAAGGAACTGGCATTTAGATGGAATGCGTGTCATGAGTACTTTGGAACTTTGTACCTGAATTTAAAAAATAAACAGTTCAAATTACTGGATTTTGTTTAATCACATAAGCTTTCAATGGAAAATTACAACCTTCATTTCCATTTCATATCTTCTTACTCAAGTAACCCTCATTACAAAAGAAATTACTAGCTCCAAGTACCTATCACCATTAACCCTTATCATCCATTCAAAAAAAATGAAAATTGTAGGTGAATAAGAGTCTGTCATGGTATACTTTCATCAACGTAGTCTGTATTTCTTGTAATGCATTCTTCATTTTAAATACAACACCCAGTGCATTTAAATATCTCAGTATAATAGACAGCAATATTTTGAAAAAGTATCATCCATCCGAGCACAGATTGCAAAAATAGACTGATGAAGGTAAACTAAAAATCACACTTGAAGAATAAAGAACTTGAAACAATTATATACGGTATATAAAAATTAACAATGTTTATATCTCCCACACACAGCAAAAATATCCCTCCCTTGCAATTCATATAAATATTTTACTTTTACTTGAAACAAAATATATAATTACTAAATGTAAATTAGTCTATCCATATATAGCACTCAATCTTTAGTTCTGAACTTCCCCTTCAGGTTTGCGGTTGAACGTCGAACCTTCCTTCTCTCTGCTTGATGTTCTCTCTGCTGCTGTCGTAATCGCTCAAACTTAGGTTCCTTCTTAACTACGTAGCTCATTTCCCGACTGCCAAAGGTAAGCTGCTTGATGCTTTCTTGGTTGTCGCCTTCCATTTCCAGACGGTCAGCTAGGGTCATCCTGTGAATGAAATGGGGAAGTTTATTATCTACATCTAAATCTGATTTTGATATTAGCTAATGGAAAATGTGCATTACTATCTTCTGGGAACATAATCCGACATCAACCCAAAGAGATAGGTATTATTGTCTCTTAAAGCACAATTGGACATTTCAGACTAAAATACACTACTGCTAATAGAAAGAGTCCTTACTTGCTCAATTTCTTTTTGCTGGCTTTCAGGTCCGCCAGAGAGTCAGCTGCGGTGAAACTCAAGTCCTTGCCTTCTGTTTTCTTCTTTTCATCCTCTTTAGCAGGAGGCTTATTGACCTTCTTCTTCTGATATCTTTCCCTTTGCTTCTTTGAATTTCTTATCTCTATGGGTTTGACCTGAAAAGCATACTTCATGAATCATAGATCATCAATGCTTGACAAGTTCAATTACACAGGCTTCTTCACAGAGGTACATTTCTTCCTTCATTCTAACTGCCATATAAACATAAGCATAATAAAATAAGTTATAATAAAATACAAAGAAAAGAATAAGCTCTTTAATCATTTAAAAATACATAAAGCACGCAAAAAACATATATCAATTAAGTGGGAGAGTCACATGAAAACAATATACTAACTAACCATGTTAACTTAAACTCTAATAACAAATATTAGCCTATGAGCATACAAACTCATTACCCTCACTCTCTCGATAATCAAACTCTCCCAACTCTCCCAACAAATACTTTTCAATGTGAAGAATTACACAAGATGAGCAGAAACACCTGCAGGCTGCCCTTTATAATCTTACACAAGATGGTTTAACTGACATTAAGAGCAGATAAGAGATGGC
>NW_020869473.1:216783-219283 GCF_003789085.1 Penaeus vannamei
TAATCATGATCATAATGATAATAATGATAACAAAAATAATAATAATAGCAATCATTATCATAATACTGACACTAACAATGTTAATAACAATAGCATTAATAACTAGAACATATTATTAATAATATTCCTACTTAACTAAAAAATACTATAATAGTACAAACAATTATAAAACAAAATAATAACATTACTAACAAAAAATAAAAAGAACATCAAAGTAATCATAATGATCTTTCAGTGATAGTGATGATGATATAAGGACAAAACCAATGTTAATAGTAAAAACAATGATAAGTAATAATAAAATTTTTAAAAAGAACAACCACCTGATAACCCAGCTACAAAATGTGCAACTGATAACAATGAGGAGGAAGAGACCTGTTCTTTTTTAGTGGATAAGTTTTCTTCCAAAACCAAATCTAACAGAAGTCACTTAAATATCCTCTTCCTTCAGTTGGGAGTCCTAGACCATAAGAAAAGGATAAAGTAACAAATTACTTACGACATGAACTCTGTGTCCATGTGCACGGCACAGTCTAAGAGCCCAACTCTATGCCTTGAACGTGGATCCCAGGCCTCGATGCGACCATCTTCTGTGCCGCATGCCAACAGGTAATGAACTTTGTTGAACTCGCACTTGTTAATTCCTGAGCTATTGGTCTGCAGGGAGTTCAGGAATCTACCCTGGCTGAGATTGAGGCGGTATATTTCACTCCTGAAAACAGTGAAGTGGAAACTAATTAGAAATGCTGCAGAAATACTATTTAATAGAGAACAAAAATGTCACACAATGTATCTCATCTTTCTGCTTTAACAAAACCTTATTCCTTGGTTCTTTATTTACAGGCTACATCCTGTGAATTTCATTTATATTCAACAATTACACAGGAGAAAAAAAGGATTTATGTTTAAAATCATAAAGATTTACCTTCATTATCATTTAATAAAGCAAGTTAAAACAATGTTACACTTCTGTACATTACCCTGCTGCTGCCAGGTAAAGATCACATGATGGATAATGATACGCTAAGTCACGTCCAAATTTTGGGATGCGAGTGCGGAACCATCTCCCACCTTGACTGTGAAATTCAACATATCTTTCCTCTTGCAAGAAAACCAACTGGAAAAATTATTTGAAGAAAATTTAACTTTCTACACTTTGATAAACATGCGAGAAAATAACATACATCATGAGACCATCTCAGCATAAATGAACACTTTATAATAACAATGGCTACTCAAATCTTGCCTTGCTATAATCCTCAGAGAGGATCTCGAACTGAATAACTTCATAATCTACACATCTCTCAAACTTCTGTGAGAGGGAGGCCACTTCATAGCATTTCACTCTTGGCTTATATGTTCCTGTTGCTAAAATATATCGACCATCAGGTGACATGCGCACACAGCCACTCAAATCTGGCATGTCAAAATCCTGAATCAACTCAATCTTCTGCCGGAACTCTGTGGAAAATATTCAGAATTTGTAAAGTAAGAGCTTAAATATTGATACTTTTTACTTTCTACATAATCATTTTGGAAAAGCTATGAACTACAAACAAATTTAGGAATATGTATGTTAACTCTAATAAATAAATATCTTGTCTTTAATTTCATACTAATCATCATGACACTAATTACCATATGATGCATGACTAAAACACAGGCTAAATCATATGACTATAAAAAAAACTTAAGATTAACGCTGAAAATAATAATGAAAATTACAAAAAGATGAAAGAGATGAGAAGGGGAGGAAGGGACTGGAAGGCAAGAGACACAGTAGAAGAGGAGGAGGAGGAGGGGATTGTAATATTCCATTATAATAATATGTGATTATTAATTAGGTACAGCAATTCTTAAATGTAAATTTTACTTACCAACATCCCGTTTTGATAACTGTCTTCTTTTTCTTTCTGTTAACCACTGTGGGATAAAAAAATAAAATAAATCAAGTTACAAGTTCATCCAACAAAGGAAATATCAGGAAAGGAAGCATGAGAAGAAAAGAGAGAGAGAGAGAGAGAGAGAGAGAGAGAGAGAGAGAGAGAGAGAGAGAGAGAGAGAGAGAGAGAGAGAGAGAGAGAGAGAGAGAGAGAGAGAGAGAGAGAGAAAGAGAGAGAGAAAGAGAGAGAGGAGAGGGAGAGAGAGAGAGAGAGAGAGAGAGAGAGAGAGAGAGAGAGAGAGGGAGAGAGAGAGAGAGAGAGAGAGGAGAGAGAGAGAGAGAGGAGTTGAGAGAGAGAGGAGAAGAGGGAGAGAGAGGAGAGAGAGAGAGAGAGAGAGAGAGAGAGAGAGAGAGAGAGAGAGAGAGAGAGAGAGAGAGAGAAAGAAAGAAGAAAGAAAGAAAGAAAGAAAGAAAGAAAGAAAGAAAGAAAGAAAGAAAGAAGAAAGAAAGAAAGAAAGAAAGAAAGAAAGAAAGAAAGAAAGAAAGAAAGAAAGAAAGAGAAGAGAGAGAGAGAGAGAGAGAGAGAGAGAGAGAGAGAGAGAGAGAGAGAGAGAGAGA
>NW_020869473.1:232373-262725 GCF_003789085.1 Penaeus vannamei
GCATTACACTGTTTTGATTTTATTTTTGTGTGATATTGTATTCACTCCCCAGTTAATGATTCTGTGCAATGATAATTTTGAACAGTGAATTGTATAGTTGTACAATCCTTCTTTGCAGATGTTGTTCATGTTCACATGGTAGCTCAAGAAGATGTGCTTAGTTTCCCAACTCCTGTCTGTGACTTGGATCTGAACACTGTCAAGGCAGAAGACCTGCGGAACATTTCACACTCTTTCAACTTGGCCAGCATTGGCTCTGGGCGACTGAACAGTATGGTCATGTGGTTCGACGTTTGGTTCCCTGGTGGAATGAAACTCTCAACCTCACCTGACAATGAAGATACGCACTGGCAGAACACTGTGCTGCCACTGGCCACAGTTCCCCTTGAGCAAGATAACCAGGTCAAGGGGGAGCTCCACATCACGCAGGATCTAACCAACCATCGCTTCCTAAACGTGGATCTCAAATACTCGGTGAACAGCGGTGAAGAGATAACAAGATGTTTCAAGATGGATGATAACTGCAATGACAATGACTTCTGAGTTGGGTTCATCTTCCTCACCATCTCTAGTCTATCAGGCAAACAAGAAACCAAGCCGGATTGGGGATAAAGTCCCAGTTGGAGTTTGAGTGAAAAGCAGTCCATAACAGACTAGCAGCCAACTAATGATTTATTTTTAGATCTCTCTTCCAAAGACTGCCTCACTACTTAAAAGTTCTGTGATCCTTGCCTTTGTTGATAAAAGCAAGCTTACTTCTGTGGAGGTCTTTCACTTTGGGTACAAGAATTTTCCTGCAAGGAAGATTTGAATCTCGGTAGAGGACCACGTTTTTTCAAGTGAATGTGATTCTCAGCACAATGGCAAGTTTTCAGTACAAAACAGAGTAGTATAATTAATGATGCCTTAGCCTTGCCTAATAACACTTATGTGTGTGTAGTGTTATTTTCAATACAAACCAGATATTCTGCATTGCCATACATGCCGTCCATGTGAATGTTAGCATGTTCAGTAGTTAATACTCTAGTTAATTCTTAGTGATTATTTCAGGGAATGTGCATGCATGTGAGACTCTGACGAGGATAGAATTTCAAAGTGTTTGAATTTAAGCTTGATATACTTTAAGTAATTTATTTCAGATGATAATGTATCAGTGGAAGTCTTTTTTTTTTCCATCTACTTATATTTCACACTTAAGATGCCTAAAGGTGTCTGACTGGGTGTTGATAGACCAGTGGAAGGTATGTAGCAGCTTATTTTAAATTCTATGACAAGACTGGATGTTTTCCTACTTTTAATGCTAGACGAGTGTATAGTAATATTAGAAAGATTTTTAGTCTTTGTTTTCTTATTAAGTACTTTTATTTATAAGTATCAGAGAAAAGTTTTACACAACTCTGCCAGTGAAGTAACAAATTCTGATTTTCAAGTCATGGTCTGTATAAGTATTAGCATTATTTTGTGTCATGCTGAAAGCAGCATTGTGTTTTGCCATGTACACTCAGGCTGATAATAAGAATATTGATAATGCCATTGTTCTTCTTAAGTTTACACAAAGTTAAAAGGGCAAGAGAAATATGATTTTTACTTGCCAAATATTTTAATGATGAAGTATCAGGATATGTATGTGGATGTATTTATATATGTATACATATTTCTGATATCAATTTGTAAAAAGTGTATTTCATTGGTTATATACAATTTTACAGCATAATGCAGCATATCTTGCATTTAAATTAATTTTTATTTTACATTCCTCAAGATGAACTATAGCTACTTTGTGCATAAATTTGTGTATATATGCTATAACCGTACCAGACATTCTTTTTGTAGCTTTGTTCAGTAAGACTTCCCCATTGCCTGCTATCCTATGCACAGTCTGGAAAACAAAGACCACCTTAGTGTGAAATTTTGTTCCATTGTTCTTTACAATAGGATATACTGCATTATTGTGGTTTGCTGAGACCCACTGAAATCCATTTTTTAAAAGTATGTTGATAATACCATATCATGAATTACATAAAGTAATGGATATTAGTAGTTGCACAGATTATCATTTTCATATCAAAATACAGTGTGGAGTTTCTTCTGTTTGTGATTTTAAAAGTAATATTTGTGCCAAGCATTTTCCTTCTTTCCTTGCTCTTTTCATTCCTTTCACTTCTCTCTTCCATCTTCTTACTTTTGTTTTTTTTCTTTCTTTAGCATTAATTTTTCTCCTTTTCCCAATATCTTTCTTTAGCATTAATTTTTCTCCTTTTCCCAATACAAATGAATTACAGAAGTTTTCAAGAATGTGGTATGTAGGTGTACCCAACATTTTAATTCTGATAAGTGTTGTATGCATGAATGATACCAATTTGAAATTATATATTGCATTTAAACATTATAAGAAGTACCGAGTAGTGATGTCAATATTAATGGCGCTTGTTTGGAAAATCAAATGTGAACCATATAATATTTACATGAATAAAATGCAAGCATTAACAAATATGCAGATGACAGCTAATCTATAGTACATTAACACATACATGTGCTAAGAACACTTTCACATATCATTGTGTACACACGCAAACACATACATACATGCATATGCTAGTCGCAAGTAGCATATTCAGGGAAAACAAGTATTTTTCTTTTCTTGTATATATACTTATATATAGCTGAGCTTTCTTTGAATGTATCATGACATGTTTGTCTCATAGTCTGCTGATAATATACAGCTCACTATCATTTGTGTAAAGAAGACATAGTTTATTCTAGACAAGGGCATTAGGAGAGGTTTGAGTGAGCAGATATAGAGCAGAATTTTTTTTTTTTATTCACACAGCACATGCACCTGTACATGGTTTGTGAGATAACCTACAAATTATTCACAAAGCATTTCTATAGTCTCTGCATTTATGCTAGTAAATTTCAGTGCAAATTTGTCCAGCTTAAGCTTTGATTTGGCAATATGCATAACAGTTTGCCAGCATTTTTTCTTGTATACTTGGAAGTAAAGATTGAACTCTCGTTTTTAGGTTTGTTTTATGAAATTAGCCTTTGCTAAGTATCTGCCTGCCAAAATATTATGATGGGGTTGGCAGCTAACTTGTGCGAATTATGCTTTAAAGAGAAATCTAGAGATTTTAGAAGAGTTTGTGAATGGACTGTAACATTCAACATTATAAGAGTTTAAGAAGTGGCATCTAACAGTAATTGCTCTTTAACAAAGGGGTAGAAGACTGGTGTGGTTTTCATTCCATCTCTTTGTATTTATTTTAAAGTATGCCTTAACAAAATCACATGTATATGGAGCACAAAAGTATGTAAGTGTTGTCTTTTGTTGAGCCTCATGAATTGTATCAACAGTAGTTAGTTGAAATAAAATATTAATTGGTAATAAATAATGCATTAAAAATAACCTAGTAGATGGACAATGTGGTTCAAGTGACAATTCTTACACGTTTGGTGCATCCCTTCCCATGCCAGGTCCCCTTTACTCATTATTACTGTGGCTTTGTATATGTGAGGTTTATATCAGGAGGTGTTTTTAAATTTATCTTTCATTTTTCACACATGGTGCCATCATCTTCATTTAGCTATCACACTCACAGAGCCATCACTTATTGTTGATATGTAGAAAAATTCTTTGGAGAAAGAAAACACCTTTTCCAGGTAATTTTTAGACTTCATTTCTGTCAAAGATAGTATATGTGATCCAGATTTAACTTTCATTTAAGGATTATATGGCTTGTATATACAATGTTATTTTTGGAAAATTCTCTCTCCCATGTATCAGTATTTTTAGTAAGGAAAAGGAAAATCAGCATGGATATTGTATATCGTATTCACTACTTTTTGTGTAATAGGTGTGGCACTATACCACATTGGTATTATTGGTCTTCCTGCTATGTTTTGTACATCATTGTGTATGGAATTTCATATAATAAAATGAAAAATTTGAAAGTTACTCTACACCAGTTTTATTTTTTAAACCTGCATCAGATTTGTGTATTGAAAATATAACCATCTCAAGCACTAAATATATTGCCTATTGTTTTATTTTATTTTATTTCTTTTTACAAATGTAAGAAAACATTCTCAGCTCCTGGAAGAAAATACAGATCACACTTAGGAACTGAGGTTAGTTAGACATCAATATAATGATATATATCAGTAAATAATGGTGAATGGCTACAGTCATTCAACAATTTTTACTATTTTGTTTCTCCTATCCCCAGACCTTGGGGAGTATTCTTGTAAGGAGCCTTTTTGTTCATAAAGAATGAAAATAAATGACCTTTTATTTCTCGTGACCTTTTTGGTGAATAATATGCAGGCTTGAAGGTATGACTATAAACAATATAAAAAACCTACTAAAGTATACATTAACAATAGAAATAACTGAAAATAATGAAAAGAAAAGAAAAAACTATTGCCTTATGGATATACAAGTTATATTGGTGAAGATAGGTAGACACAGATTTGTGCTGCACAAACTAGTCATGTCTTTCATGAGGCAACCTTATCCATCTTGGTTTAAGCTCCTGATTCAGTCTATATAGTCCATTGATGGGTCTGCTAAAGAGAATCAGTGTATGCCCTCCTTTTTACATTCCTTCTGGAAGATTCTTTTTAATAATTTTGTGTCAATGACACAATCAGTCACGCCACTTCTGCCTTAAATGAAACTATGTTTTGTGTAATATGGATAAGAAAGAGATCATCTTTAGAATAACTTTTATTTTTCTTTAATCTTATGTATATTACTGCATTTGTACACATTATTTCTATTATCCATCTACAGAAATGAATGCTAAATTTTATGTTATAGTTTATACAGTCTTAAAATTAGCCCCAAAAAGATCCATTAAAAATTATAAAGTAATCATATATCACAGAAATATAACTTACATACAGATTTGAAAATTATTGCACAATCAACCAATAATGTAACATTTCACTTTTTTGAAAATCAACCAAAAATAAACAAACCCCTATGACGCTTCATTTTGTCAAACTTTAATTGGTCAAATTCTACAACTCTCAGATTAAATTATCTTGGACTCAGCTTGGTGATTGAAGACGTAATATGTTCACAATTTTCCAATCAGAATACTACTGCATAATACAATAGCATAGTAACCATGTTAATTTAACAATACTGAAATTCACCTATTCTACCATTAATATTTTAACGTCTCCCTTTGAAAATAGCTCCTGAAAAAAGCTAAATATTTTGACATTGTCTCCCTGCATATTCCAGATGTTTGGAGCTATACATGAAATATGTATCTATTCCACTTGTAAATGGCATTACTTTCTTATTGACATCAATATCTAGCATTACCCATTATGCACTTGCACAATATATATAACCTTAATTTCTCTTGATCTATCAATAATGAAACAGTAAAAGTTAACAATAACAATTATATTTTCTGCTAACTTAGGATATGGAAGAAATAAATTGTGTGAGTGAGTGTGAGTGTGAGTGTGAGTGTGGAGTGTGGTGTGTGTGTGTGTGTGTGTGTGTGTGTGTGTGTGTGTGTGTGTGTGTGTGTGTGTGTGTGTGTGTGTGTGTGTGTGTGTGTGTGTGTGTGTGTGTGTGTGTGTGTGTGTGTGTGTGTGTGTGTGTGTGTGTGTGTGTGTGTGTGTGTGTGTGTGTGAGTGTGTGGTGTGAGTGTGTGTGAGTGTGTGAGTGTGAGTGTGTGTGTGAGAGTGAGAGTGAGAGTGAGAGTGAGAGTGAGAGTGAGAGTGAGTGTGAGTGTGAGTGTGAGTGTGAGTGTGAGTGTGAGAGTGGAGAGTGAGAGTGAGAGTGAGAGTGAGAGTGAGAGAAGTGAGAGAGAGAGAGAGGAGAAGAGAGAGAGAGAGAGAGAGAGAGAGAGAGAGAGAGAGAGAGAGAGAGAGAGAGGAGAGAGAGAGAGAGAGAGAGAGAGAGAGAGAGAGAGTGTGGGTGTGAGTGTGAGTGTGAGTGTGAGTGTGAGTGTGAGTGGTGAGTGTGATGTGTGTTGTGTGTGTGTGTGTGTGTGTGTTGTGTGTGTGTGTGTGTGTGTGGTGTGTGTGTGTGTGTGTGTGTGTGTGTGTGTGGTGTGTGTGTGGTGTGTGAGTGTGTGTGTGTGAGTGTGTGTGAGTGTGTGTGAGTGTGTGTGAGTGTGTGTGAGTGTGTGTGTGTGTGTGTGAGTGTGTGTGTGAGTGTGTGTGTGAGTGTGTGTGTGAGTGTGTGTTGTTGTGTGTGTGTGAGTGTGAGTGTGTGTGTGTGTGTGTGAGTGTGTGTGTGTGTGTGTGTGTGTGTGTGTGTGTGAGTGTGAGTGTGAGTGAGTGAGTGAAAGAGAGAGAGAGAGAGAGAGAGAGAGAGAGAGAGAGAAGAGAAGAAGAGNATATATAAAGTCATGAACACATTAGTGTATGTTTACAAGTGGGACTTTCAAAGACCATTCAAAGGGTCCTTGGAAGGCAAGTGACCTCGAGGCCAAGTGGAACTCAGGTCTAATCGCCTCAGACAATCACCCATCTACAGCTGTTAACGTGGCAAGGCCTTTGCACTCTACAAAAACCTCCAAATGTGTAATATATATGTATATATGTATATAAATCAGGAACCAAGCTCTTCATATAACAATCAAAGTCTTGGGGGGAAGGTTTCGGTCTTAAATTTAGGTACAAAATTCAATAAACACTCTGGTTTCAATAATGTTTGAGTAAACACCTGAGTCATTCAAAAATGTAAGCTGGTTAGTTGGCTTGTACTAATTGCTAATTTTTTTTCTGATAGAGATCAAATCTTAAAGCAAAATTAATGTTGCGCTGGACATTCCATTAAATGAATCAAAGTTTTTATTCCATGCATTGCTGATTCGACTTTAGTGACTATAAAATGGCCATCGTTTGCTATACAAGCATATGGTTTTCCTTCCACAATTGTTTGAATAAAATTTCCATACCTGTGATTAGACCTTGAGTGTGAAAGAAACCAAAAATGTTTACAATCAAATTTTTTTTTTAAGTACATATTTTTTTCTCCTGCCATGAAGATTAAGTTGCGTACATCATCATTTTTGTTATTAAATAGCAAGAGGTTAAAAGAAGGAATTTGGTGATAAGAGTTGCTAAATGAAGCCATGATTTTTTTCTATAAAAAAAAGTCTTGTCCATAAGAAGAGAAATTGTGGTTATACTGGTTATTCTATTCATTTTCCATTTCTTTAATCCACATGGCAGTTTCTTCTACTGTACAACAATTTTCAATTACTTATCAAAAAATAACACGAGGCATTCCTGGTCAAACCTCATTACGTGGAAATTGCTTCTTCGTAAGAGAAAATTATCAATGGAAAGGTAAATTGTCATTTGCAGACCAACCGATTATTTTTTACAACATGCAAGAAAAAATTATTTGCAACTAATCAACCTCACCAAGATTGACAAACAATGGAAAGAGAGATCCCCGGGTCAACTTCCTTTTCTTTTAAAGGAACTAATTTCATGTTTCTCCCATTCAAACCCTGTTAATGCACCTGACATGTTGGGTCGAAAAAATATATATATATATTCACTAAGGATTCATATACAAAGAGCTCTCCTTTGCCCGTGAAACTATGACCAAGGGGGAAAAATGAAAATTCAGGCATCAAAACATACGTACCAACACCAATCGACTGACGGTGGTTAAATTGGGAAATACGCGTGATACATTGTACATTTCGAACACCCACATAGTATAAGGAAATAGATAAATAAACCCTAAGGAAAATTTCATATGGGTTCTATGATCAATGCGATGACAAATGCACTGAAATACACTTACACTATATACAGTTAAGAGCTCCTAAGAGGCTCTCCTATAAACCACGACTTTGTATTGCTTTAATGGTCATACGTGCTGGGCTGCCCTCGGAGATGAATCTAAATTTATCTTAAAAATCAACGCTTTACAAAGGACCGCCTTTCTGCTGTACATCTGTCTGCAGGCACTATTGGCCCAAGTACAAAAATGTCCCCTCGGTATAAATGCCAAATAAACAGTTCAGGTTTTATTTGTCAAGTCTCTATGTTTGGGGGGAACCTAGCTGAAATAATGCCATTATTTGTGTTAGGATTAAGAGGATATATATAAAAGTTTACTGTGGTGTAATACTCACCTAAATATATATTATATATGTCATATCATTTAGATTATAGATTCACTGTAAATGAATGGGGGGGAAAGTCTGCAATTCTAATGTGTTACTTGGAATTCTTTAACAAGGGTAAGTTTAGCATTAGCATAGAATTACAGTAATATTGGAACATTACCAACAACTTTTATGAGAATTCATCTGATGAAATTCAGGAAAGTGCCAAGAGTATGAAATACTGTTAATTTTCTGTCTGCAGTTTTTACCATTAAGATTTCTGAGAAATGCTTTGAGTAAAAGTCATATGAAAAAAGTTTTTTCAGTGGATGAAAAAGATCTTTATGATTTTGACAAACGTTACTCACCAAAACTGTCAATGTATAACAAAGCTGCATTGTAATATTACATATTTCTAATATTAATGTATATAAAACAAAACTTATTTGATTATAATGTACAAGGTGTGAAATGGTTTGCTTAGAAATTTTGAAATCATTTCAAGTTTTCAGTTTGCCTATTGCTTCCAATGAATTAGTTGATGTGATGCTAACAGCACCCAAACACATTCTTTTCAGTTTTGAAGTAGGTCAGACAATGTTTTCTGCAATTTTAACTGTCTTAATAAAGCTCATGTTTGAGTATTATTGAGTACTACTGATGAAGTACTAAGCCAGATAAACATGGTAAGATAGCTCGGAAACAGTGAAGAGGAAGCAAGTGGTGGGAAGAACAGGAGAGACAGAGTTGAAGGTATGGACGGAGGGAGGACTGGGATAGAGAGGAAAGGAGGAGGAGGAAGAAGAGAGAGGGAGAGGGAGGGAGAAGGAAGGAGGGAGGAGAGGGAGAGGGAAGGAGAAGGAGGAAGAGAAAGGAGGGAGGGAGGAGGGAGAGGAAGAGAGAATAGGGAGAGAGAGGGAGGGGGGGGAGAAAGAAAGAGAGAGAGAGAGAGAGAGAGAGAGAGGAGAGAGAGAGAGGAGAGAGAGAGAGAGAGAGAGAGAGAGAGAGAGAGAGAGAGAGAGAGGAGAGAGAGAGAGAAGAGAGAGAGAGAGAGAGAGAGAGAGAGAGAGAGAGAGAAGAGAGAGAGAGAGAGAGAGAAGAGAAGAGAGAGAGAGAGAGAGAGAGAGGAGAGAGAGAGAGAGAGGAGGAGAGAGAGAGAAGAAGAGAGAGAGAGAGAGAGGAAGACAAACTTCAAATCTTATTTAAACTGTAGTTCTAGTTGGAAGTGGCTTACATTTTAGGGAAGAAAACGGTTTTGTACTAATATCCCCTATAAAAGTTGGAATATTTGGGTCAATTGCATTTTGAATATGCTCCAAGAATTAAAACTCAGAACTCCCTTTCAATACTGTACTGCAAGAATATGAAATTCCTTTATCCAAGATATCAAAGACATTTCTCATGTTATTTTATGTGAGTGATAGAGGGTGTGATGAGACGGTGTGAAGGAGATCCATTGCACTGTTTTTACCTTGTCTGGGTTCTAAAGCACTGTTACATCTGTGGTTTTGGAGAGGGACACTGTCTACATCAGTGACCTGTAGTCTTCTGCTTCTGATACATATTGCCAAAGTACATATCATCCTCATAAATCCCTGATCTGTTCCCATTGATATTAACCTTCTCAACTTTTTTCATATCCTCTTTTTATGTGACCTGTTCTTTGTCTTCTACTTCCTTTGTCTAGACCTGAATGTTTGCCCTGACCAAAATATTCAATTTTCATGTAGCATGTTCCTCCCTAATACCACAGACTACACTGGGCACCAACACAGCATCGCTGCTTGAAACTGTCTATGCTTCACTTCAATCTGATTATACACTATGACCAATATCAGCATGAATAGGTTAACTGCAAATCAATTTCTCATTTCTCACTAGCGCTGCTGCAGAATTAGTGCCAACATCTACCTGAGTTATGAGCAAACAGTTGTGGAAACAGTTAATGGGACTGCACAGTACAATGTGAGGAAATTACAGCACAGTTCAAGGAATGTGGACTCGCAGCAGCAATGGCTGGTTCATCAGGGTTGGAAAAATACAAAAAATTAATGAGAAATAGAACTTTAAATATCAAAACTAAAATCACTTCAAGCCACTTAAACTTTATCCACAGCAAAAGAATCTGACCTGATCATCCTCCAATATTTTTTTCTTCCAATATTCATTTTCCACTGATACCACTGATGGCAAAATCAATTCCAATTATGATTGTTTAGCAGAGTGCAAAACCACACAGAAAACTGACTCAGTCTTCACTGCTGCGCTTCCTCTTTCCTAAAGATTGGGACTCATTATGATAGCTTTTCCTGCTGCACATGCAGTCTGCTACATGGAAAGTTTGTTGTGATATGCAGCCTATAAAAACAGCTTTGGCATTTACAGTTTTATGCTACAGTACAAGCAATAGAGATCACTTTGCCATCTGCAGCATGACACTAGCAACATCTATTTTCATGAATGGAAGAAAAATGATGTAAAAGTGTTTGATGTTATGATTGGGAACACACAGATCATGATATAGTACCATACAGATACATGCTATAAGGTGGCTAAATGTACAGAACTATAAATATAACAAACTGCTGTAATTCTGCTATTTTATTATATTCATCAGACTAGATTGCCTTGACTTACTATTTTCCCTAATTCAGGTAAATGTTTATTCATACACCTCCACATGCATAGCCTTAAGTCATAGCAAGACATTGTCTTCCTCTGTTCTGTATCAGACACACCAGTCTTTCATCAATTCTTCCACCATCTTTCGAGGTTTCACTTCAGAGAGCTCTCGAAGCCGTCATTTTTGAACAAGCATTTATTTTCTCCCCTTTCAGTTTAAAATATTTAGGCCACATTATTTCAACCTGCCAGCATCAAATAACCTCTTTTCCAAATACATACGCATGTACATAAATGCCATATGACTGTATTCATGAGATCTTTCAAAATATAAATTCTGCTTGAAAATCAACATGGCCAACTCGAGTTACAATGATATTAACCCAAGATGTACAAAAAGTGAATGGTATTATAGACATTTTATATACACCTCTGGACATTAGGAACATTTTTCACTGCATCAGCATGTGGATTCCTTTGATTATCTTCGCACTTTCATCAGCAATTGTTCACTGAACATCAGTCAGTCTGCCACTCTCTTGGTTTCTCAAATTCTCATTCACTTCTCATTTCTTTCTCTTTTTCTCTAATCTCAATCCCCTTTTCCCTCCCCACCCTCTATCACTCTTCTCCTCATTCTCTCTCTCTCCTCATTCTGTCTCCTCATCTTTCTTATTTTTGCATTCTCTCTCTCTCTATTTCTCCTAGTTTGTTTTCTCTTTTGTGTTCTTTATCATTTTCTGTTTACTATGTCTAATTTTTTCTCTCTAATTTTCTTTCCCTAGTGTTCTCTGTCTTTTATTTCCTCTCTCATTCTCTCTCTCCCTCACTCGCGTTTTCTCCTCTCCCACTGATTTTCTTTTTTTTCTTCTCACTCTCATTTTCTTTCTCCCTCTCTTTCTCTCTCTCTCATCACCTTTTCTTTCTCACTACCATTTTCTCTTTCCCTCTCTCGCTTATTGTCTCTCCCTCTCTCTTTCTCCTTTTATTTCTCTATGTCTGTGGAACTCTAGCACTTCCTTTATCACCTGTCATTTAAAGTTTTCCTAAATTTTCAAAGTTTCTTGATTGTGTGTTGAGCAAATAATACAGATTAATAATTCAAACACAAAAGGCTTCACAATGATTTAACTATAAAAATCAATGATGCTATGAATCAACAAGCTGGATTACATGCCATTTTGCTTTAACCTCAAATTATGTAGGATATCTTTGCCTGTACATATCAATGAACTCAAACCACGTCAACTTGTAATCAATCCATGATGGAATTTTTAAAAACCACTGCTTCTCACCTAATTTGCTTTCATACCCTTCGTGGTGAGCACTTTTCATCTATTCACAAATACTTGATGGTCTAATAGTCCTACTATGTGATCTGAACAAGCACTTATTGTAATACTGAAACACTTCCTTCCTCAACACCCTGCATCCCATTAAACACTTAGTTGAACCTATACTGTTAATTGGCTTAAAGGAAAATGTAACTATGTCAAGAATGAAAGTCTCTCCTTTGTTGTACCTTCCACTATATACAAACTTATATGAGATATACTGTACTGTAAAAAAAATAAATCCATTTCAAACACTCAACAAAACTGATACAGCGTTGCAATACTGATTCTTCTTTTGGACATAAAACCCATCTATGAAAAGAATCCATTGGGACATATGTAGAAAAGGAATGAGAAAGAATAACTTCTCAAACTCAGGGATGGAACTGAAGAGATATTAGTAATTTTCATTTCTACATTTTCTATGATCTACATTGTAAATAATAAAATCAAAAGTTCTTAATGCTTCTACCACATGTTAAATTAAGCAGGTTTGCAAAACTTTAAACCATAGGTTTTAGCCAATCCAATCCTTCCAGAGTTTTTCATGCTAATCAAACACTTTTCTCTTACTCTGGTTCCTATGTTGCTACCCAACTGAGATATTTAGTAATGAAAATAGCATCCTCACAGGTACCTTTTCTTTTTTATTCATCTTTCTTGCTTGGTTCTGTTTTTGTTTTTTTTCTCTTTAAAATTTTGGTAGAGCTATCAGATGTTGCACAGCCTCATCCTATAGGCCCTATCAGTCACCCCTTCCCCTGTGTTATGAACAATTGAGATCTTAATCACTTGCGACAAGAACTACCCAAACACTACATCAGTACTCGGTGCCTAAACCCACTGAGCCACTCATACTATCTAAAAAAAAAAAAAAAACTAAAGGTTCTTGCTGCCATATTCTGCTTATATGCATTTACATCTTTAGTTATTAAGATATCTATTCTGTTTATCTTGATAAATTTTCTTATTCCACATGTCCCTATGTATTTCCTTTAGATTTACTGATACTACTGAATGTTTAATGTTTAATGTTTGAAACAAATAAATGTGCTAGACATCAAAGGTCATATAGCACTATGGTAAAGTATTGTGTCGGAAAGGGGAAAGAGGAGTTAAAGATTAGGATAAGATGTGTTAGATGTCAAAGATTAGAGAGCATTATAGGATAGTATGGTAGTGAAAAGGGAAAAGAGGGGAGTAAGTAACTAGAGTAGAGATTAGTATAAAGGGGAGGATTAAGTCAGTAGGGCGATTGAGTGAATTATAATGTATTTGTCACTGGGGAAGGTATAGGAACAATGTTCAAGGAAAACAGAGATGCCTGTTGGAAAAGTAGAAGAATCTGGGGAGAGGGGGGATGTTTAGACGTCAAAAGTATGGAAACAAAAAGGGAAAAGAGGGACGTAAATGAAGTAGAGCAGGGATTGATAAAATGGGAAAGGTTAAGGGGTAGAGCGACTGAGTGAATAGGGAAGGAATAGGGACATTGTTCAAGGAAAACAGAGGTGGCTGTTGGAGGAGTGGGAGGAGAGGAATCTGGGGGATGAGAAATGGGGACTGGGGAAGGTGGTGAAGTATCAGGAAGAATGTCTGAAGGGGAGGGGTCTGGAGAAGGACACTGTTGTTATAGAGGGGACTCATGTGAGTATTCAAGTGGGAGCAGTAGAGAGGGTGGGGTATGTTGGGAGGATGTAGGAAGAAGGGGGGTGGAGGGAAGTTGTGGAGGAGGAGGATGGATATCTGCAAATACTTTAAATGTAGGAGTAGGAACAGAAGTTTTGGGAGTTGGGTGAGGGAGCAGTGTTTTCCCTTGGTTCATCTTTAGGGAGTTTTGGATGTCTTCAAGGATTATTGGAGGGGAGTTTGGTGAAGAGGACTGAGAAAAAAGGTTCCCTTATGAGGAGAAGAGGAGATAGATATCTGAGGACCAGAAAGGAAGGTGTAGGAGAGGGTGGAGTGAAACATTTAGGTTGCCTGGTGCGAAAAATACAAGTGAGGAGGAGGGGTAGGTATCAGGGAAGTGGTAGAGATTGGAGTACCTGGATTTAGAATGAATTTGACTGGGGGATAGGGAGTAGAGATGGGATGGTTTAGTCCTCAGATTCAAACCAGGCCTCACACAGAGTGAGGCCTGGCTTGAATCTGAGGACTGCTACTTCGCATTCAAGCTTAAAGACAGGGCAGCTCCTATAAAATACATTATGGGAGTCTCCACAACTGGCACATCTACATGACTGAGCAGGGCAATTTGAATGGTCATGACCAGGTTGGGCACATACAGGGCATTGGGCTGTGGAGTGACAGTGTTAGGCTGGGTGGCCAAAATGCCAACATTTCTGATATTGACAAGGAAGGGGTCAACATAGTTAGACATGGGAGGACGATCCATCAATATAAACCTCATGGGGGGGTCGTCTATAGAAGCTAATCTTGGCAATATTGACCTGGGACTTATGCTGGCATCTGGATGGAATAGTGTAACCATGGACTGCCACTGCATCATAATCAGCAAGGCAGGTAAGTAGGTAATTTTCACAGTTTGACCAGTCCTTGTTGTAGATAGGACAAGCATTTGGGGATAGAAACAGTTCCAGTACAAGTATTAAGAGAGGGGTGAGGTTCAGCAAGAATGGGTTTACCAGTAAGGTCAGTTAGGGTAGATAGTGCACGAGCTTGGGATTCAGATGCAACTGTGACAAGGCGTGAACAATCGGAACAACTGCAAAAGGTAACCTTGCCAACTTGTTTTTGGAGGCACTGTTGAAAGAGATGGGTATTTTCAGAATAGGGGGTTGTGGGGGGAATCACAAAGAATCGATCCCACTTGGCTGAGCTAAAGAGATTACTCAAAAGGTTTGCAGAGGTAAAGGCAGTAGAAGGACGAGGGGGAGAGGAAGATGGGGTGGTGTGGAGTGGAGTAGTCGTGTGTCTGTTTGTGTCGTGTGTGTGTGTGTGTGTGTGTGGGGGGGGGAATATGGATGAATAGTAGTAATAAGGGAAGAGGGGGTAGACACTGAAGAGGACTGTGCAGTAGGAGATGGAGAGGAGAATGTTGGGAGAGTGGAAAGGGTGCTTTCTGGAGGTTGATTGATAAGATGGGTGGGTGTTTTGGAATGGATAGAGTTGTCAGGAAGGGGTAATAGTATCAGTGGTCGGAGCCGTGGTCAAAGGAGGGCCAGCGGTTGGAAAACCATCAAAATCAAATTTAGATCAGCTAACTGATGAAGGGGCAAGCCTTAATGCCCCTATTAAGGGTAAAGAATCTTCATTACTTGCCATGGCGAGCCTGAATAAAATGGGGAAAAGAAACGTCTACTCTTCAGGGTCCCCATACGAGGAAAAGGCTAGGCAATTACCAAGGAATACTGTGCCCATGGCTCCCGAAGGCCGTTCATGACTGACACAAAGCCAGCCTTTCATCTTTTCAACACAGCTCTCACACCATAGGAATGGGATTAGAAGGGTATGAAGAAGATATGAAAGAGGAAAGGAGAAAGGAAAAGACCAGGCAGGTGAAGGTGAAGGCTGAGGCCCAAGGCAGGGGTGATCTCCTACACTGGGTCTCAGTCTCCATCTCCTAAGCCCTCCACGACAACAATGAGCAAAGTATCGGGAGTGATACTATAGAAAAAAATAAACCATTAAATTTTTTTTTTTTTTTTTGTAAAACTGTTATATCGTGCAATACCCTTTCATGTGCCTTGTAAATTCTTATGGAAAATTTATCATGACTGAGCCAGACTGCTGCATTGTACAGAATATTTGAATGACAGAATTTCCAAATGCTTCCAAATAATACTAACTCTGATCTTTGATACAATGAGAAGTGGATAAACAAAGATAAAATGAATTTTTAGTATTAGTAGATGACTTACATTCTACTCAGCAGACTATACAGGCAACGGCAGTGGCAGCATCTTTTAAAAATTCTGGAGAGATTGAGGTGTTTCGGCATGTGTGTTGTGTCATGTGCCATTTCTATCTTGTGTTGACATATGTTGTACGTGATCGAGTATGTGCATTTTCATGTTGGGCGAGTACTCGCATTCATCCACACGATTGCAGTCTTTGAAAATTTATGCTTGCAAAAACACAGGAACTTCAAGAACTCATTCATGTCTACAACATCTTGGCAGAACATAAAAATCAGAGAGGAACTCAAAGGATAAAAAAATAAATAAAATGAGCCTGTACTTTTATATCAAATATCATATGATTTTTTGGACCTATTGAAATCATATAATCAAATTATGTACATCACTTGTAAAAATGTTATTACATTATCACAAAGATCTTCTAAATCTGTTTTAAAACAATATTGATAAACAAATTTCAAAAATGCATATAATAATCATTAAATAATAAAATAATTGTTATAAAAGTAATGATAATAATGGAACTCATAACAATAATAATGAAATTAATAATAATAATGGTAATAATGAAATTAATAATAATAATGGTAAAAAAAATAATAATAAAAAATAAATAAAAAAATAAATAAAAAATAAAAAATAATAATAATAATAACAATAATATCATCATCACCAATCACAACAATTATTCAAACAATAATGATAAAGACCATACACACATACATGTATAAAAAAACAAGTTGCATCAGTTTTGCAGAGCGATTGACGCCAGCCTCTGTGGCCACTTGGCTTAAAAGGAAAATGCGATTCGCTACACAATGACACTACACTGCGCACATGTGAGGTCTGTGCCGAGAGACATCAGAAAATTGGGTCACCTCTCTCGCGATACATCACAGATGCTACCTGGCACTTATTTTTTTTCTTCTTTTTTTGGTTTTGGGTTTTGTTATCCGTTCCTTACAGAAAAGAAAAAAATAATAACAATGAAATAAAATGGCGGAAACATGACAAATCACTCAATCAAGAAACTCCTTGTTCTCTTCTCCTCTCCTCCGGGTTAAGCCTGAATTGGCGAGTGATTCCTTACCTGACTAGAAGTTACAAAGGATCAGTCGTCACCTGCAAACTAACGCATCTCTAGCTTTACGTCTGTGACACCATAAACCATCACCAGCTTTTGAAGTGCTTTAGTGCAATCCTTGAAAAATGTTGGTTAAAATAAGTTTTGCACAACAAAGAAAGGAAAGATAAAGAAAATGAAAGCATAGGGATACTTGTCCAGTTAATAAATTAACGAGAGGATGCTGTACAGTCATCTATACATGAAAAGAAAGGTAAATACTACAGACGAAAATAAAATTAGTACGACAAAATGAGAAAAAAAAAAATTCTATTAGCACAGTTATCGGTTACACTAACCTAGCTAGGATTAAAACAAAAACAAAAAGGTTAAAGATGTCTACAGTAAAAAGAAAACATAAAATGCAATATGTGAAAATGAAAAGAAAGGAATGCATCATAGTTTAAAAGCTGTAATAGTACATACTGTCACATCATCATCCACAAGACCTGCTCTAACTACACAAGGATCAGACCATCACTAATGCCCTCTTTCTCGACAAAACTTTTTGAACTTACGTGCAAGCCTTTGAACGTTCAGTCGGACCCCAGCATTAAGGCCATCTCAAGATATGTATGAAAGTCAATTCACTCCCTAAGTTCTTTTTTCTTTTTTCTTTTTCAAAAGTCATAAAAAAGAAAGAATAATTATGTACATTCAGATACAAGTTAGAGATATGGCAACATCCACACCAAAAATGATGTTCCAAGGTTTCTTTGTCTGGCTGAAGAAGCTGACGGCCAGCGTGCAGTCACCTCTTACGTGCCAAGACTTCCAAGACTTTCCTTCTTTCTCCTTTTCATGGATGATCAGATTTTGGCAAAAAAATTGAGGATCTACAATAAAACTTACAACTAATGACTGGAAAACCTTATCTGAATGCATAAATTATCTCTGAATATGGACAGTTCTTGAACCTTTTCTTCTCTTACACTCTCTCTTGCTCTCTCGCTCTCTCTCCTCCCCTCTCACCACAGCATATAAAATGAACACCAAAAAGGAATAAGTACAAACTACAATATTCAACACTGTAAACAGTGTAGTCAAAACCTGTAGAAAAATCAGATGGAAGAGAAGCTTGGCACGAGCCTCCCAGCGTGAGAGTTATGGCAGTGTTTGGTGCCCACAGAAAAACCCGCATACAGAGACTACCCACACAGCTCTGCCCAGACATCACAACACAGTAATGTACAGCCTATACAAAAGCTTTGGACCGAGATGGGGCATGCTGATGAACACAGTTCCAGATACAAAGCTGTGTAGAAAACTCAAATACAGCCATGTACAGGGACCATCCCCACAACTGTGTATGGGCACTGAATGCATGGCCTGGCAAGTAGGCAACCTGTACACTGCCTATTAAACAAGACAGGAAGACATGAATCAGATGTTTAATAGCAAACAAAAAAATGATATTACACTACCATTTTTCAAAATATTTCCTCACAATGTCTTCAATTAAGTCTGACAGCCACTTCTTTGCTTTCTAGACCATGAGGTTCGCAGATATATATGTAGCATTAATCAAGGAAGGCAAATGAATGAAAAAATTCATATAAACATGACAAAACTTGAGCTCTCTAGGAGTGATGACAGCAACGCCCTGCTCGGATGGTCAGCTCACAGCTTGGGGTCACAACTAGCAAGTCCGTGAGTATCTTGTCCACAAAACAAACACGCTTTTTTATATTTTCACATATCAATGTAAGTTTAACCATCTCATGCTGGCCATGGGCAGGCAGCATCTTTCCGTACTAATGGCTGATGACAAATCCACAAGCAATCTTTAGTATAATTGGCAACCGGTGCTCTCCCAGTCCTCCTTCGGATATCAAGGTCATACCATTTGAACGACTTCTATTGAACTCATTCATTTTCTTACGACAGGCAGTGCTTGCACTAAGCAGGGATATGAATCAAATGGCACACATTGCACAGTGACCTCATATCAGGCAGATATGCTTGGCATCTGTGTTTGGTATTTTCTCCCAACTTCTTAGCCACCATCATCATCTTAACTTTAACTTGTTATGTGTATCCACTCTCTTTCTTGGCGAGTCGAATATCATTTTCAAATTTACATCTTTTAAAAGTTTACGGCACATGTCATATTATAAAAGATATAAAGAGCACAATTCTGCTAGAAATTCTGCTGTCTCTTCCTTTTCTGGTCCATAGCATCAAGGATAGGTTGTCGCTTAGCATGATAGCGTTGACGCAACTCATCAATTTCCCGTTCCATTTCCTGGTCTAGAGTAGCCATCCGCTGATGTAATTCTTCATAAGTCAGGTTTTTGAGCTGAAAAGATATATATTTTTTAATTATTTGCCATTATAATAAAAATTACTGTTCTTGACAGGAATATAAACTACATTTAATCAAAAGTAGTAAAAAATAAAATAACATGACAACACACTAAAAACTATCCTTAAAAACAAAGGCATCAATGCTTAGAACCTACAAAATCAAAGTCGCCATCAATGAAAGATCTCTGGAACTTGGGTTGATTCTCGGCTGCAACGCCCCGAGATGGCAGTGGCTGGTGATTGGCTGGTTTGTTCATCTGAACTAACTGTCTCTGCAGATTATTCTGAAATTAACAATGAAATTCAGTTTCTCTTTCTAGGCATGGAATACAGATTTTGAATATAGGTGCAAAAATAATTTGTTTTCTTACACCTGTTTTCAATTAGTTGATACTTTTGCTGATGCAAACATGTCTGACATTTTAATCTTCATTAATATCATCTTACAAGGCATTTGAAATTATCTACTTAACATCTTCTATTTAGTTGTAGTCCATATAATTGTGTATAATAAAGTATATAACAAACAGTAACCTATGGAAGAGTCCTCCTTGTGTACAAAATGAAATAAAAGAGTGAGGTTCAAAGATAAAGCTGTACTTTGTGACCCTTTCACTTGAGAGACATACTTGAAAAAGTCTGATTGATTACCATGATCTATCTTTAATTAGAGCAAGACATAAAAAACACTTTAACGCAAGGTGTATTTTCTCTACACCCATGAGACATTATATACAACAGGCCCCTCCCTGAAAAGGAAGATGCTAATGAAAGATAATTTGAAAGCCCAGGTGTAATGAAGCAAAGAGAATTAAAGAAGGACCATGTGATTTTATTCATTAGCCCTAAAGATCTGAAGAGCTGATTAACCCAATGCCTCCAGGTTGGCTGCAACACCAAAAGGCCTAACTTCTGGGCCACACATAAGCATGGTGGCACAAATATAGGCAACCTCTGTATTCTTTCATGCTATATATACAATGACAAAAGTCCTGGTTTGTGCCTTTGATGCAGACATGTATGAACTAATGGTGCTTCAATTTATCTTTTAGCTTAAATTCCTGCAAAAGCCTGTCACAGTACAAAGTAAACATGACTGAAGAGCTGTAATTTGTGAGACTCAACTAAGATACTGACACAAAAGGCCCTTGTGAGATAGCCAATTTCAGCATGGCATGACATAACTACCATGTGGAGGCAAAGGATTAACAAAACTTTACAAAAGTAATCATTCTCACTTTGTAAAGCAAACTTGGTTACTTGTTACCTTACAATACAACATGAAAGACAATCATAGACCCATTATCAAATTGCTGAATTTCCCAAAGCAAAAACTACATACTATAGACAAAGAAGACCTGTAACTGGGCCAATTTTTTTTTCTTCTAAATGAATTAGGTACATTGTGTTAGATACAGCGTGATCATGAATCACAGAGGTAAATAAATATATCCAGAAATTAGTAAAATAGGAATTGAGAAAGAAAGAGAGGGAGAAAACCAGCAAAAATAAAATAAATATGAATAGATACAAAAGAAATCCCTATAACACATATAGAGTGCAATAAGAAGTTAAAGAATTTTATAAAAGATATTGAAACAAAATTTGGGAAGCATTCACATGAAACTATAAACATGAAAAGAAGCATCCTATCTGTTCTTTCAATTATCTTACAAACCAGGATAAGCATACTAATTTTCCATACACAACTGACTAATCTTAAAGAAAGCCTGCAAAAAATCAATCATAAGTCAAAGTAAATAAGCACTAGGGACTGGATAGCATTTTTTTTACAGAAAGCTTTAACAAAAAAGACACTTACTTGTTCCTCTTCCAAATTTGAGCACTGCTAGAGCAAGGAAAGGTGTGTTAGTTTGCAAGGCGTAAAATAGATGAGTTAGTAAGTCCTTTATAAACTGAGCAGGAATTTGAGAAAATATAAAGATAACAAGGACAGCAATGAAACTGTGGCTTCTGATAACACCGGTATTCAAAAGAGGATTCTTTTCTATAGAAAAATAGCGAATACATGAAACAGCATACTAGTTGTAACCAACAATAAATTTTGAGATTGGCTGAGTTTTGATTAGAATACTAAAAACGCTCCAACTTCAAGAACACTACAACCAGAAAATCCTCCATGGAGACAGAACACAAGCCAAAAGTCAACAAAAAGTAAGCAAATATCCCATGCTGGTCCTCATGGCTACACCGTTATAAGCTATCCCTTTATTTTTCGCTTCTCAAACCCACCTCGAACTTCTGTTGCTCCTCAGCCGACATGGGCTTCGGCTGCGAGTGTATTAGCGCCGTTGGAGAATAAACCATTGTGCCGTCTCCACCTTGTTGGTCCTCAAAGGCTTGGCTGTTTTGCACCTGTTGCTGCTGCTGTTGTAGCTGTATTTGTTGTTGTTGTTGTTGGTGCTGTTGGTGATGCACTGTGCTGGGCTGTGGCTGCTGCTGCTGTGAGTGCTGAGGCTGTTGTAGTAACTGTTTTTCTTCTAAAGGCAACTGTAAAGCAGAAAGAAAACCATGAAGAAAAATAACATCAAGGCAGGAACAAGTGAATCATGTGACAACTTCACCTGACATTATTCTCATTTGATTCCTCAAATACACTTCAGCTATTTTTCTTTTTCCAGATTGCATCAGTGACTAAGCTATGAAATTTATCTACACTTTTCTGATCTCTAAGAATATACAGTACTAAACCTTAGTTAAAGTCCTCTTTTTTTTATCATAACTTTCCTGAAACCCAAAAATAAAAATACTACAATAAAAGTACCATTCTTTAAACTTCAAAGCAATACCTCCTTTTTTAAAGGAAAAAAAGGATATGAATATCAAACTTGGCATTATGGTCTCTGCACTTCAAACTATTTCAGCGGTAAGAATTTCTATCAAAGGCAAGATTTAAATATAATACCTGGGATGATTGTGACGTCGGGTGCTGTTGTGTGACAATAGGTCTGCCCGTCCCAACATATTGCTGCGGCGCCAACTGCTCCAGCGGAGAGTTATCCTTTGAACCTTTACTTCTTGCCTGAGACAAGAAAGCATTCAGTTAAACAAATAGTAATTAAATGTGCAATATGTTTGTCAAAAGCACAAAATGAATACAGAAAATCCAAAAGTTCCACACCACATGAGCTCATATGTCATCACAATAACTAAAGACCTGTCATTCCTTACCCTCTTTTCTTGTTCTTTTTTATCGAAATGGTCAAGGAACAAAGGCCTGTATTTCTTGCTCTGCTCACCAGGAGCAGTGTCATGCCCTGTAGAAAAAAACAAATTATAATGACACATCAAACATTTCAAGTAACACTAACTCCTACTTTTAGTTAAATATTAGCAAAATACACCCTTTCTTAATCTAAAAAATAACCATAAAAGTAATATCAAATAGATATTGCTATATGATGATAATACAATTTATTTTGAAAAAAAATATATATATATCTACTGTAGATTCAACAAAAAATCAATACATCAAATCTTCAAGTAATTCTCTCCTACATGTTTTTCCCTCTTTCCACTGAACCTCATCTCCATAAATCCACCAGGTCCCTCCAAAGCATCGAGTCAATCTAAAAAAATTCTCTCCACTCACTCTTCATTGTGGAGTCCTCGTCTTCATCTTCATTGTCGGAGTTTATGACCATTGTCCCGAGGTCTGAGGAGAGCGTCGCCGAGTCTACCGGTGAGACAAGAGTGCCACCAGACTGCAGTGGTGCCATTAGAGTGCCCTCGTTGTTGGCAGGGCGCAAGGTACCACTGTCACCCCCACCGGCACTATACCTGACCATCGTCCGACTGTCCACTTCATCGTCGTCCTGAAGGAGAAGCAGGCGTATATGAAAATACCAGCGCCTGTCGATTCTGAAACACTCTCTTCACCAACCTCCATGAGCCACCTCCAAAGCTACATGGAATCATGCATTTGTTAATCATTATTTTATGCCTATGTCAACTAGCAAAAAGGTCATCTAAGAATGAGACACTAATCATCATTATTTCATTTTTAAAAACTAATAAGACAATAGCAATTTAACTAAAGTTGATTAGGATCTAACCTCCACCACTATAAACTGCAGTGCAACTAAACATGAAATTAATGGTTGTCTGTCTGTCTGTCTGTCTGTCTGTCTGTCTGTCTGTCTGTCTGTCTGTCTGTCTCTGTCTCTTTCTCTCTGTCTGTCTGTCTGTGTGTCTGTCTGTGTCTCTCTCTCTGTGTGTGTGTGTGTGTGTGTCTGTCTGTCTCTCTCTGTCTCTCTCTCTGAGTGTGTGTCTGTCTGTCTGTCTGTCTGTCTGTCTGTCTGCTGTCTGTCTGTCTGTCTGTCTGTCTGTGTCTGTCTGTGTCTGTCTGTCTGTCTGTCTGTCTGTCTGTCTGCCTGTCTGTCTGTCTGTCTCTCTGTCTGTCTGTCTGTCTGTCTGTCTGTCTGTCTGTCTGTCTGTCTGTCTGTCTGTCTGTCTGTCTGTCTGTCTGACTTTGTATCTGTCTGTCTTTATGTATGTCTGTCTTTATGTATGTCTGTCTTTATGTATGTCTGTCTTTATGTATGTCTGTCTTTATGTAAGTTTGTCTTTTTATATCTGTGTGTTTATCTGTCTATTGGTCTACCAGGCTAATATATAAATTATACTGATATTTAATAATTCATTTGGTCGAAGTAACCAAATAATTTTTAAAACAAGACCTTGATCTACATCTACATTTTTTTTTTTTTTTTAAGAAGCCATGCACAAAATAGCTTTAATCACTCCGATAACATGCATTACAAGAGGACAAGCAAACAAAAATATGATAGAAAAATACCAATAAACAAAGAATAACATGCACCAAAACCACATAGAAGAATAACATGCACTAATAAAATTGGAATTATATATGCACAAAGATATACAAAGAAAACATGCATAGAAAGTGTACAGAAGAGCCAAATACAAGCTTCATCAAATATAAATTACAATGTATTACATATTACACATTCTTAACTAACATAGTACAACAATGTAAGTACCATACCAACATTTATAACAACTCGGGTTACAATTATCTAACGTGCTTCAACCAACGCATTCCCTCTCAAATATGACCTTGGTACAAATCTTTCTTGCGATAAATTGCGAAAGGTATGTAACATTCATCTGCATGCTTTTAAAGGTATCTATGTTACTCATTCAAAATAAATTTCTACATTTTGAGAGAGAACAAGATGACATATGTTTTAGTGACACTACTGAAAACAGTTTAATACACTACAAGAAACTAATTACAATTTCAGTGAAAATTGCCAAAACGTGCAAAAGTTTAGGCGTCCCCCTTCAAAACCCAGTTAGATCCAAGCATTATTGAAACAAAAAAAATATATATATATATACATAAATAAACATGGTACATTCCCATTAGACATTGCATGCAAAACATTGTATTAGGCACATTCTCAGGACATTATCATCTATTTCAAGCATCTTTCTCCCTTTAGCACATTCATTACCTTGACATCAATGATTTCCTAGAAGAAAAATATTCATTTTGTCATTTTTTTTCCATTTTAGCTTCCTTAACATAATGAAATAAACTGGATATTTACCTTACATATACTCTAAGTTATACTGTATGTATGTGATCTTGTTACAATACACCAAAATCATAAATCTACAAAAAATCTAAATCTAATATATTCCATACAATTTCATGCAAGTATGTCAGTGTAACCTTATTCTATGTTAAAATATATATCAGGTAATCAAAAATATGTAGCATATACTACATACAACAAGTAATTCACACATTATTTTTTCTAACAAAACAATTTGAAGTGTCTTTGCCAAAAGCACAAAAGAAAAGGTTACCACCACTAGCCATATATGAGTGAAAGACAACAGCAAAGAACACTTAATTCATATACATACACTTTCCTTTTTCTTTTTAAACATATATAACATTAAAAAAAAAATACTGGTGGAGACAGGAGCAAATGCAGGACACCAGCATTCAGGGTAAACAGTACCACAAAGAGGTGTGCACAGCAGGATATTAAACAAACGCCACATGCTCTGTCCCTGGAGCGGCCACTAACCTGGATTTCATTATTAGCCAGGTTGGGGTGGTGCTGATGGTGGGTTTGGTTGTGCTCATTGTTTTTGTTGTCTTGCTCAGCTTGTGTGCTCATCCCGGCAATTGGAGCTGGGGGGACTGCTGTTGCGACAACTGGGAGACAGTCAGCGTGTTATTATAACGCAAGCAAGCACGGTCAGTCTCCTTTTCATATAACTAATCCAGTTGTGTGGTCAGATACACTGCGTCATGCTCCAGCTTGCTACAATAACTCGCTTGCTCAACCCACTTCACAAAAATTTCTCTCTAAATCTGAACATCTGATAACGTGCTGGGGAGCCTAATAGCACAAAAATAAACATCACATAAAAACAACTTGTGCCTCAGCAAAACAACCATCGAACACCATCCTATTACATTCTAAGTACTTTCTGAAAGAATGTGCTGCAGCCACATTTTAGATCCTAACATAAAGATAAATAATTAAAGTACGCCCCTAATCCTTACAAAAATTCCTATGCTATTCTCTGACATCCACCACATATTCCTCACTAAAATATAACTCAAACATAACAATCTTTATGAGAAAATATGGAATCTGGATTTACCATACAACCATATGATTCCTACTCTGTTCCTACAGCAAACTCAACAAAAGAATTGGTTCCTCTTTCTAACTTTTCAATCTCATACATCATGTCTTCAAACTGGTTCTTCTGGCACACCTGAACATCCTTAACAAGTGCCATGAGACCTATGACAATCTATTTTTGTCTCTCTCTTTAGAGATGTTCTTGCCTGTTCTAGCTAAAAATTACTAACAATTCCTGCATCGCATTTTGATCACCTGACAAAAAATTCAACCAATATATCTTCGCTTTCTTAAAGATGCCTGAATCTTATAAAACAAGACAAAGTTTACTAAGAGAGCCCATATCAGGACTACAATCAAATAAGTATTAACTCCCACCTGATAACATGCAAATTAGTTAACTATCATTTAATTGTTGCTCAATTGCAGTAGGGAATTCCACCTGCCAAACTCCCAGTTAAAATTTCTTTAAGCTATTTATCTAGTTTGCAACACTACAAGCCTTGACACATTAAGAGTAATTCCACCACCAAATAAACTCCCATACTGTGCTATAAGTATCTGTTCCTCTTTTATTATTGAAAAACTGGAAGCTCCTATTTCAAAAAGAATAATTTAGAATACAAAAAGAATTTAGGTCTTTACTGCTAGAAAAAGTCTAGTTAGTTTAGTCCCTCACATATAACATCAATTTTATTAATGTAATTACATAAGGCATCTATAAAAGTACATGCAAATGATGGCAAAAGTTAACCAAATTAACATTTAGACTGAGAACTATCCTTTTACCATTCAAATGTTAATAAAGTGGACATTTAGAATTTACCATTCATGACACCAAAGAATAACATCAAATTTCAAATTCAGTTTAATTCATAACAAACATGGAAAAATAATAATAAATTAGAAATACACATTAAAACTTAATAAACATACACTTTCAGAAATACACCAAATATCTCTGAGACCACTGCTTCAACTCACCGATTCCGTGATATGCTTGATTTGGTTCTGCCGGTTGGAGTTCTGGTTCTCCCGGATCTCCATTGCCTCCTCCAGCATGTTCCTTAGAATGCTGCTGGCCGGCTGAGCACCACGGATGAACTGGTGCTGGAGGAGCTTTGATGCCGTCGCTCTCTCCTCGGGGTTCTTCACCAGACATCTGGATTCGGACAGATACAAAGCTTTAACAGAGAATGCCCACTGAAGACAGAGATTCAATCTGTCTACCATTCCTTCTCATGAATCAACGAGGGAAAGGCCTATGTGTATGAAAAAGGAAAGCTTCTCTATAAATGACATGATTTACCCAATACATTGATAGTACCTATAGCTGCCCAAAATTTGGAATAATAAAGAAATAAAAATGGGTAACTACAGGAAAATTTCAACTTCTAGATATAGAAAGACAAGGAAAGTAAAATCCATGAAACAATATTTCCTCATCTGGTACTCATACACCCTTCAATCAATTCACACCTATCAATACATTGATTCCTTCCTCAATCAATTGATTTCATGCATTCACTCACCATCCTTCCCTTGCTCTAAAACATCCAAAGCACATATTCACTAACAATTCTTTGGCAATCCCCCAGGACTCCTTACCTGGACACAAAGTCGATGAACTCGGGTTGCCACTGATCGGCTCTCGGAATGATGGCGGTGGCTTAGTGGGGATCATGAATATGGCACGCATAGGGTGAATGTCACCGTAAGGGGGCTTCCCCTCCGCCATTTCTAATGCTGTTATACCTGGTTAAAACAAGAGTGGATATAAGGTATCTGAACTTGAGTGAGTGAGGTGGACTTTTGACTTTGGTTTGGTGGGTTTTTTACCACGGGGATAGAATGTATGTACCAGCCATGCCCACTGTAATTTAGATAATTAATACTGTTTACTTATCAACAGTTTACAAGTCACACAAATGGTTCTATAAAGGCTTAGTCACTAAGGATGTCAATTACTAGTCCTTATCTCACCTAATTACCCTTTTCCTTTATTTTCACAAATTTTTTTTCTTTTTTTACTTATATCCATATCAGTATTGTTAACAACAATATAATAATTATAATGCCAGTAATGAAAATAATCATTAATATCAATAGCATTAATAAAACACATTCTTCCCAAAAATTCAAGGACAGGGGAGATCAGGTCAGGTCAACTAACTCCATAGTGGCTGAGGATTTGTGGCACCATCTATAGAGGTATTTAACAAACAAAACTAGAGGGAATCTGCATCAAAAACAATTACTAGTACATGATCCCTAATTAATGTAGATAGCCCAATTTATCTTCAACCTCTAATAAACAAAATTATTCTAAGTAAAAACTAAAAAATCCCTCATGAGAAACATATTAAAAAGTTGTACAACCAAAACCAGACTTGGCTCACCTAAACTCCATATATCAGCTACACAGTCATAACCTATTTCCTGAATTACTTCTGGGGCCATCCAGAAAGGAGTGCCTATCACAGTGTTTCTTTTGGCCATTGTGTCCTGCAAGAGGGGAAAAAATAAGAGGTTAAAAACATCTTCCAGAAATTCTTTGGCTAATATCCCTACATACAAACATCCATAAAGCATGCTGTAAATATTCGTTGTCACTAAAGCATCTCACGAGTATCAGCAATATTAGATCGACCTTCAAGTGGCAGTGCATTTGACATACTCGGTCTAAAAATAAGTCAACTTCAAAATAACAAAGTCTCTTCCCATGCCTCAGCTGGCACTTGGCTCCCTCTCCCTCTTGGAAGCTTGTGTAATTTATGGCAACTGCAGCTTTAAAATTCTTGTATGAATATAATAAAAGATACTGATTTTGCAAAATGACTTAAAAGGCTTCAACACTAAAGTGAGTAATTTCATTAATGAATCAAGGGTCAACAAGAACATAAGTATGACTTGGCTTCAGTCAGTCAAGGCAATAATCTGTTCATTGACAATGAAAATATATCTAACTTTGAGGTAAAAGACCAGCCAATGAAATTTTGGCTATCATCAGTTCACTTCTGTTCACTAGCAAAAAAAAAAAAAAAAAAAAAAAAATCACACTTCAACACCTGTCAACATACTACCTTGGGAGATCATATAAAGAGAAACAGTTTGCACACAACCTCAAGTGCATGTAACCTCTAACTGAGGGTTTGACAACAAAATCTTTAAAAATACTATACATAAATTATGAAAATAATAAATTTCTTACATTCCATCATCACACCATCATTATCAAAAATATTAATCTGAAATCACAACAGAAATTGACGCACCGAGAGTTGACCTGCGACCCCAAAGTCTGCTAGCTTGGCATGACCTGAGTGTTTGAGGAGGATATTTCCCGCCTTGATAATCCCTGTGAATCTTCCGTCTCAGGTGGAGGTACTCTAAACCACGCAACGTGTTCGTAGAATAATGGTCGCGATCTCTCTTCGTTGAGAGTCTTTTTTCTTAGTCTCATGATGTCTGACACAGACCCAGCACCACAGTACTCCATCACGATCTGGTAGAAAAAAACACCAAGTGTCTTTCATTCCTGTTCTATTTCATTTTCTTAATAACACATTTCAAAAGTTTATCACATACTTTTCAAGGATTTTTCAAACATGAAATAATGCCAAATCTATACCTATAAAAATGTTATAACATCAATTATGATAAAAACATTATAATCTCACAGTGAAGTATATTCCTATAAAGAAAGGACTGGACACAATACATACCCATAGATCTGAGTCTTTGAAATATGAACCATAATATTTGACGACATGAGGAGAATCGCACTGCTGCATTATAGATATTTCTTTTATAATTTCTTGAAGGTCTGTGTCAATGGGCACCTGTTTGATGGCCAGCACCTGCCCAGATTCCTTGTGTAAGGCCTTATATACACTACCATAGGACCTGCAAAACAAGAGAGCAAGATATAAGGAACAAGGCATGCATACTCATTAATACAGTAAAGGTGGGAAAAAATTATCTTCTTTATATCTACCCAGCGTACAGCACACACTGTACTCTATTATTATGTTTGCCAACTGCCTATTTCTTTTTAGATATTAAAAAACTGTGCTGGCATGGGTCATTCTTGGCCCCAGTCTCTCATTCCTTGTATCAATTACACGTGTGTTTTGATTACCTAATTGCTGGTCAGGAAAGGTATTAGGGAGAAGGATGATAGCAGGGAGAAGAAAGTAGTGAATATGTGGGATGGAGACTGAGAGATAGGATAAGAGAGAGAGAACATGAGAGAGGATGGCAAAAGGAAGAGAAGAGAGGGAGATGGGAGAAGAGGAGAGGAAAGAGAGGAGGGGGGAAGAAGGAAAGAGAG
>NW_020869474.1:0-5000 GCF_003789085.1 Penaeus vannamei
ACTTTCACACCAAACACAGACAACGAAAGCAGACAGAGACAGATACCTGGACCCCCCCCCCCAAAAAAATAAAAAAAAAAAAAAAAAAAAGAAGGCGAGGAGTAAAGAGAAAGGAGGGCAACACGTAAAAATAAAATAAATAATAAATAGGTATAGAAAATGGGAGAAATTATTGGAAAGGTAAATAGGTATATAGAAAGCTCCTGATAGACAAAACAGTAAAGGACAAAAATGGGAAAAAGACAGAAAAAAGGCCTTTCTAAAGTCTGTCTTCGTTCCCAAAACCACGAACAACGCGTCCGAATCTTTCAGTCAGTAAGTCAATAGGTTTATAGATTAGATATTATGGGATTGGATAGATAGATAAATAGACTGACAGACAGACAGAGAGAAGATGGTAGACGTGACAGACAGACATATAGACAGACAGGTAGACGCGGCCCAGGCAGATAATAGATGATAGATAGATAGACAAACTAATCTAGATAGGCAGACGACAGATAGATAGACAGACAGGTAGATAGAAGGATACGTAGACAGATATAAAAGGCGACAATATTACTATATATATATACTATATAGTTATATATATAATATATATATATATATATGTATATATATGTATATATGTATATATATTATGTATATATGTATACTATATATATATAGTATAGTATATATATATTATAATATATATTATATATAATTATATATTATACTATATATACTATATATATATTATAAAAATATATATATTCTATAGAAAAGAAAGCTCTTTCTGCCTACCTGTCTTCGCCCCCCAAATCATACAAATACATCCGGTCTCCGAGACTTGTCACTGTCACGCCTGTCATTCAAACCATGACTTTTTTTTCTGTCTGTCTTTCTTCATTTTACTTTTTTTTTCTTGCTTTTTTTAGGGGGGGGGGATTTTTCTTCTGATATGGGTGGAGAGAGAGGATTTTTTTTTTTTTTTTTTTTTTTTTTTTTTTTTTTTTTTTTTATTTATCCTCATGATGTTGATGTTGAAATATCTTAGTTATTGTTCTTTTGTTTTGTTGCTTCCTACGTCACTATCTGTATGTTGGTAATATTCTTCGTATATTTTTCTTCTTTTTCGTTTTCTGCTTTTCGTCTTCTCCAAATACTTATTATTACTATTCTGATGATAACTGCATTTGTTGTAACGATTATGGATATTACTGTTATGAATAGTATTCTATATTTACGGTTATTATCAACATTACCTTTATATTTATGATTATTATCAACATTATCCGTATACTTACGATTATTATCAACATTGTCGTCTTATTTAGGATTATTATCATGATCCTCATATTTATATGATTCTCATGACGCGTGTGTCCGTGATCTTACACTATATCCTATTACTTTGGCTCATACTGACGTGTCATGGTCGCTCTACATGTCACTCTCGAAATTACTCTCTTATATATATCCTCTACTCCTCATATTTTCGCTCCTCTCGTAATATACTCTCTCGCGACGCACCTGTCTTCAGCGCTTAACTCACTCACTGTGTGTGGTGTGACCTATTACTCTTATATTTACTATTATTATCAACATTACTCTTATATTTACGATTATCAACATTATCCTTAATTATACGGGGACTTTATCCAGTATACAACATCCTATTCCTAGGTGTGATTTATCAACTCTCCTCGCCTATATTTCGATTTCTAATTATCCGTATATTTATGATTATTATCAACATTATCCTCCTATTTATGATTATTATCAACATTACCCTTAAATTTAAGAGTATTATCATTATCCGTATATTCACGATTATTATCAACATTATCCTTATATTTACGATTATTATTAACATTATCCTTATATTTAAATTAAGTCAGACAGGGATGTAAAAATAGAAGAAGGAAAAGCAATCGTTTACTTGAATTTTAAAGGAACATCTTTTCCTTCCATTCCTCCTTTATGATTGATGTATCAACATTATCCTCATATTTACTCCTTTTATCAACATTATCCTCCTATTTACGATTATTATCAACAATACCCTCATATTTACGATTATTATCCTTATCCCTAGCAGCTATTCACCTGATTCACATTTCTCTTCATACCTGCCAATATCCAGCAGCTAACTGATACGCACTTCAATTGCAACTTCAACGACCGTCAAACAGAGATGCAACACTTTTAATTCGAGGAAAATAAATATGAGATAAATATTCCAACTCCATGAATATTAATTCGGAATTTATTTCTACAGTTTCTTTCATGGTAGGCTCGATGGGAACGTCTAAAAAGAGAAAGGGTGAGAGGGAGGAGAAGGGAGGGCAGGGAGACGACGCGGAAAGAGCGGAGGGCGAGGAGGAGAGGGGAGAGAGGGAGAGGATGAGTGAGGAGGGATGGGAGGGATGGAGCTGAGAGGGAGGGGAGAGAGGGAGGGAGAGAGGAGGAGAGGGGGAGGGTGATTCGAGAGGGATGTGAGGAGGGAGGGACGGTGAGAGAGCGTGGATCGGATAGGAGGTGTACTTGGTAGGGGTTGAATGGGGACCAGGCGGGAGGAGGAAAGGCCGCTATTTGTTCTTAGCCATGGGGGCTAAGGAGCGGGGAGGAGGAGAGAGAGATGAGGGAGGGAGGAGGGAGGGAGGGGGGGAGGGAGGGAGGCGAGGGAGGGAGGGAGGGAGGGAGGGAGGATGGAGGAGGGAGGGGGAGGTGAGGGAGGAGGGATGGGGGAAGGAGGGAGAGGGGAGGGAGGGAAGGAATGGGGAGGGAGGGAGGAGGAAGAAAGAGGGTATGGATGAGGGAGGGAGAGAGAGAGATGAGGGAGAAGGAGAAGCGGTGAGAGGCAGAATCACTGCCATAGACACAGGAGCAGTTGCTAGGGACAGAGACCAAGACAGCTGGAGAGAGACAGAGGCAGATAAAGCGACAGAAGGCTGGGGGGGGGGGACAGAGACAGAGCCAGACAGAGACAGAGACGGCAGAGGGACAGAGACAGAGCACAGTGAAGTGCCAGACAGAGACAGAGCCAGGACACGAGACAGACAGAGCGGAGAGACAGACAGAGCGCATAGGGCCCAGGACGGACAGACCGAAGAGTGAAGGCTGTCTCCCGGACCCCAGAGATGGAGCGACGAGAAGGCGAGAACACAGAGACAGACAAGAACAGAGCAACAGCCAAGAAAGCAGGAGAACATCGAAACCAGCAACCACTACTGTAGTCTTCTGCGGTCACAATTCGGCCCACGCGTCGCATCCCGGAGAAGTCACCACGCTTACCTCAAGGATTCCCAAAGTCTCGCATTTGAGGACAGAGCAAAGCCGAACAGTTGGGCCGAGACTTAATTTTCTATTTTAAAAATCCGGAGAGAAAACTAATGTTACGATGCTGGACTGCAACAGAGGTACGCGCAAAGCTTTAAAGAGTGGAGGAAAGCATAAATGGATCTAGTGCGGCGAAAGATCATTATGCGATCACAAGGAGAGTGCCCCAAGTAGAAGAGAGTTGATTGAGTGAAATTGATTATGTGATATGGTGTTTGTCATTATTATTTTCGATGTGATATATAAGGTCGGGGAAATTCTTTTTTATGAGGGGGAAGGTAGATACAGACGAACAAAAGACAGACGCGCAACACACGCACAACACACAACACGCACTCACACACACACACGCACACAGAGCACAACACACACCACACGCAACAGACAACAACTACACACGAGAACAAAACGACAGCACACACACCACACACACACACCACACTACACACACACGACTTACACACACAAAACACAAACACAACAAAAGACAACTAACAAACACACAAAGCACACCACACACGACACACACGACACACACCATAGATACACACACCACTCACCACACACAACGACAGCGGACACACACACACAGCACACACACACACACAGCACACACACAACACAACCACACACACACACACACAACACACCACACACCACACACACATCTTGGCCTAATTGCGTCACTTCGCTGCGAAATGTCATCAAGTATATAGAGATTTAACAAAGGTTATGTTGGAGATATATAAAACGCTTAGAATCAATTATCATATAATTCCTTTTTCTTTTTCTTCGGGAATCTCCGGGTTATTATGTGGGTGGCAATTCAAAAACTGTGTTTTTTTGATTCGCTTAAGGAAATTATCCATGTCATCAAGTATATATAGATTTAACAAAGGTTATGTTGGAGATTTTATATTAAGCGTTTAGAATTAATTGCATTATAATTCCTTTTTCTCGGACACAAGTCAAGGCCAAGACGAAGACGAGGTCAGTTGAGCCGTGCCTTCAGAAAGCTTAATAAATGGACAGATATATAAATAGATGACAGGGAAAAATCTATCTATATAGATACAGACAGATATAACTATGGCCCTTGCGAGAAAAAAATAGATAGATGGATCGATAGACGTAAGACAATAGAGAGATAGGCCAATAATTAACTTGGTAGGTAGGTACATAGACAGGCAAATTGACTGTGCAAATTATCAAAATATTTTTCAGCATTTAAACAATTTCTCTTTGATTGTAAAAAATAAAAGAAGAAGGAAAAGCAATCGTTTGCTTGAATTTTAAAGAAAATAAATTTCCTTCCATATTCTTAACTCCCTCTTGGCAACCCTCGATAAGACATCATAAACAAATGGAACAGACAGACGCATCTCTTTCATCTCCTGCCGTTACTATGACAACCATCAATCAAACATTCGCAGTGCCTTCTCGTGCAGCCAAAGAGAATCTCAATGGCACTGCAAGCACTTTGTTGACACGTCCTCTCGGCTGAACCATAATTATGCTTGCCTTGTACGAAGATGCATCTGCTGTCTGGAGGCTAGTTGCAAAGTTAGGCAACTGCATGCACTGCATGCCATGTATGTTGGGCCGTAAATGTCATGTTCATTTTGTATTTATATATTTATCGGTCTGTCTTTTTTCTCTTCTATCTACCATGTTTT
>NW_020869474.1:37500-42500 GCF_003789085.1 Penaeus vannamei
TCTCCTTCGCATATCTAACCCTACAAATTACTTTTAATCCTCACTCTAACCCCTTTCTAACCCCATTTAAATGCAATTATCACTCTTTCCCCTTTATTTCCCACTTTCCCCACGCCCCTCCACCTTCCCTCTACCAAACGCTTTTAGTACTCAACCCCTCCCTCTCCACCCCTCCCTCCCTCCCCAAAACCCCCTCCCAACCCCAGACACACAAGCAATATTCACAATTCAACACCCACACCCATGGAAAGCATTATCTTGCCTCCCACCTGCAATGGATGGTTGAATGACCTCCATTTAACGAGCGGGCGATCCCCTTGGCTAATTGCCCTTAGATCCAAGCGCCCGTCCCCTTTGTCTCCCCTTGGGAATTATTCTCAGAATACAAGGTAACTCGTTCTGACTGGGTGTCGGTTGGCGAGCCACCAAAGACGGTTGTTATGGCGTGAGATTCTGATGAATTGCTTGGGTGGTTTGTGGTGGTTTGGTCCTTCGTTCGGCATTCTTGGAGAAATGGGGAAACAGCCTGCGCAGAATTCACTACTGCTGCCTCTATTACTGGCAAAAAAAAGCAAAATATAATGCAATGGCAACGGTAACTACTACTGCTACTAACACTTCTACTATTTATTCTATTACTTCTACACTATTACTACTACTATTAGTACTACTAATAATACTTCAGTTAAATTTACTGTTACTACCTGTACTACTACAACTGCTGCTGTTACCACTACTGCTACTACAATTACTACAGTTTTTATTTCTACTACAGTTTTTTATTACTACTACTACTACATTACTACTACTAATACAATGCTACTGCTTCTACCAGTTATTACTACTACAATTACTACTGCTAGTTATACCTCTACCACAGCTGCAAGGTCCATTTCTTCTATTCCTTCTACTAATAATGGTTCCTTGTGGTAGTTTTGTCTATGAGGATTTGATGGAGTTATGTTACTTTTGAGTTTATATGTTATATTTAATGCGTAATAGATATTGGTATAGCATGACACATTCCGTAAGTCTTATACTTGTCCTGACTGCAAAAGTTATGATCGCGATGATGAATATGATTACTACTTCAGGTACTATTACTACTACTATTACAGCAGTTACAACTACAATTACTAATACATTTACTACTACTTATACTACTAGTGCTACTCCTACTAATAGTACTATTACTACAGCTCCTACTGCTATTTTTTCATTCCTTCTGCTAATAATGATTATTAATGATAGTTTTGTTTATGGGAGTGATAGTGAAATCTTATGCGTATTGTCCGTAGAGTTAGTCTGTATGTTGCATTTAATGTACATAAGATGTTGCTATTGTATGATGCGTTTCGTAGCAGTCTTATGTTTATCCTAATTTTTTAAAATGTGATGATATTGATGATGTTAATGCTTACCGGTATATCAGTTACCACAACTACAAAAGTTATTACTACCACTACAATTATAACTACTACTACTTCAATTACCACCATAACCACCACCACCACCACCACAACAACAACAACAACAACAACAACAACAACAACAACAACAACAACAACAACAACAACAACAACAACAACAACAACAACAACTACTACTACTACTACTTCTACCACTACTACTTCTACCACTACTACTTAGCACCACATCTACTACTACTACTACTGCTGCTGCTGCTATTACTACTACTACTACCACCACCAACATCACTATCATCATAACATTTACAGTTAAGGTAAACAAAATACCGTTGTGAAACTTATCATCTCCGTCTAATGTAGTTAAGTGTAACACAGACATTGATTTTAAAAGTCACATAACTCTACGGACTTTGCGCGTAAGATTTCACTACCAAAACCCCTTGTATTGTTCAAGGAATCAGAGTTGGCAAGTTTAGAAACTGTTTATAATGAGGTTATGAGGATTATTCTCGATGCCCCTAAAAGAATGAGGATGATGTTAAGACAGGAAACAATAATACTAATAATGGCGATTATGTGATTGATAAGAAAGATAGTAATGATATTAATATGAGGATAATGATAATCATAATCATAATAGTATTCATAATTATGCATAAGATGATGTCGATGATAATAACGATAATAGCAACAACAAGAGAAGAAATGGGAAAAAAGAACAACAAAAAAGTGATAAATGTGATGATGGAGATGATCATGGTGATGATAAAGATAAGAATAGAAATAAAAATAAAGAATATGAGTAAATGATGTAATGAAAATAAAAATAAGAATCAGCACTGGTTATTCTCTCACTACGCTTACAATTTTTCCCTCCAAGTTAAAATTTCTTGTATATTTTGTGTTACCAAATGCAAAACAAAATATATTCTGCTCTACTTTATCCGACGCTCTCCTATCTTTAAAAGTTGCCTTGTTTGCAGCTTCCTCGCTATCTATTCAAGAAAGAAAGAGAGAAAAAATAATGTTCAGATAAGAAAACAAGTCAGTTCCCCCGAAAGTATCTTTATTTATCAGTCCTCTTGTTTAAGCAAGTGTATTTGAAAAGATAATCATCCCTTTAAAACGCAGAAATAAAAGTTGTTTTCTGGAATATAGCACTTTCTTCCTCTTTATGCTAATTAGACTCAAGATGGATTGCTTTTATGAATGAAAGTTAAACTACGGAAAATAAGATTATTTATTCCACAAATTCTCGTTGCTATAGTGTGAGAGGGAAGAAATGAATTCATTTATTCTTGTTTTCCTTTTCAGTAGATATCAGTTGATATGTGTCTTTTTAAGTACGTATATTGTATATACAGACATACATACATGGAAGCATGCAGGAATGCATACTTACATTCATACACACACACACACATACACACACACTCTCTCTCCCTCTCCCTCTCTCTCTCTCTCCTCTCTCTCTCTCTCTCTCCTCTCTTCTTCCTCTCTCTCTCTCTCTCTCTCTCTCTCTCTCCTCTCTCTCTCTCTCTCTCTCTCTCTCTCTCTCTCTCTCTCCTCTCTCTCTCTCCTCTTCTCTCTCCTCTCTCTCTCCCTCTCTCTTCTCTCCCCTCCTCTCTCTTTCCCTCCCTCCCTCTCCCCCTCCCTCCCCCTCTCTCTCACTCTTCCACCACCCCTCCAACCCTCCACCCACCTCACCACTCCACCACCACCATCCTCGTCATCAACACCCTATCACCACAACTCATCACAGATCTCCCTCCCTCTCGCTCTCCTCTCTTTAGCAATCGCCGAGGTCAGTGGTTTATGGCACCGAATTCCCCCCCCCTGACTGCCGGGCCTTGATAACAGCACAAGGCCATCGTGCTAGTCACAGGCAACGAGCTTTGTTAAGACGGAGGAGGTCGTGGGAGAGGAGGTGGTCGGGGAGGAAGAGGTCGGGGAGAGGAAGAGGTTGTGGGGAGAGGAGGAGGTCGTGGGTAGAGGAGGTGGTCGTGGGGAGAGGAAGAGGTCGTTGGCAGAGGAAGAGAGGTCATTAGCAGAGGAGGAGGTCGTGGGGAGAGGAGGGTGGTCGTTGGCAGAGGAGGAGAGTCTTGGCAGAGGAGGTGGTCGTTGGCAGAGGCAGAGGTCGTTGGCAGAGGAAGAGGTCGTTGGCAGAGGAGGTGGTCGTTGGCAGAGGCAGAGGTCGTTGGCAGAGGAAGAGGTCGTTGGCAGAGGAGGTGGTCGTTGGCAGAGGAAAGAGGTCGTGGGAGAGGAAGAGGTCGCGGCAGAGGAAGAGGTCGTGGGCAGAGGAAGAGGTTCTGGCAGAGGAGGAGAGTTGGCAGAGGAGCCAGGTCGTTGGCAGAGGAAGAGAGGTAGTTGGCAGAGGAGGAGGTCGGGGGAGAGGAGGTGGGCGTTGGCTGGTCGTTGGCAGAGGAGGAGGTCGTGGGGAGAGGAGCAGGTCGTTGGCAGAGGAGGTGGTCGTGGGGAGAGGTCGTGGTCGCGGGCAGAGGTCTGGGGGTTCTGAATGGAGGTGGTCGTTAGGAAGGTCGTGGTAAGCAAAGAAAAGGTGGTTGTCAGCAGTGGTGGTCGTTAGGAAAAGGTTGTCGTTGAGCAGAGGAGGTCGTTAGCAGTGAGATCAGCTGGGGTCGTGGTTGTGAGCGGAGGAGGTCGTTAGCAGAGGTCGTTCTATCTGTCGTGGTGGCTGGTCGTGTTGGTGGTGGTGTAGTTGTCGTTGGTGTAGTGGTATGGTTTGTTGGGTAGGTGATTGTTGGTGTTGGTTTAAAGGTGTGATTGTTGGTGTAGATGTACAAGTGTAAATGTTGGTGTAGTGGTATGATTGCTGGTGTTGGTGCAATGGCGTGATACTTTGGATGCTGGTATAAGGATGTGGTTGCTTTCTTTTCCTTTTTTTACTCGGGTTAGTCGTGGTATGAATCGTGGTTCTCGTTTTGTTATGATTGTTAATGTTTGATTTTTTTTTTTTTTTTTTTTTTTTTGTCATAGCAGTGATGGTGGTCGCTTGGTAATGGTGATTGTTTTTTTTTTTTTTATGATTATTTATTTTGCTAATGTTTTGTCGTGTATCTGGAATAATGATGATATTATTACTGCTGGTGTAGGGTCGTATTATTTATTCATTTTCTTTTTATTTATGATAATCATATTTTCTCATACGGTATTATGTCAAAATCTCTTCGTAAACATTCCTTACATAAGGTAATGGAAAAAAAATCTGAGGCTTATGAAACTACGGCGGAAAAAAAGGAAAATGAACAAGAAAATATTAATTTTGTAGCTTGAAATTACCGATTAGAAATTCTTTCCGTTATAATTGTATTAATTTGCTTTGATTTCTGTCTTTCTCAATGCTTGCTTTACTGACTGCCGGGCCTTGATAACAGCACAAGGCCATCGGTGCTAGTCACAGGCAACGAGCTTTGTTAAGACGGAGGAGGTCGTGGGGAGAGGAGGTGGTCGTTGGCAGAGGAGGAGGTCGTTGGCAGAGGAAGAGGTCGTGGGGAGAGGAAGAGGCAGAGGAGGTTGTCGTGGGGAGAGGAGGTGGTCGTTGATAGAGGTCGT
>NW_020869474.1:55000-65000 GCF_003789085.1 Penaeus vannamei
CATCTTGCATATGTGTTTGTATGCCTGAACTAACAGACACAAAGAGAGAATTCCCATTTCCTCAAAATATCCAAATATTAGACAATGGAAGGGGAAGAAAGGAGGACAAAGGAACGAAAAGAAATAAGAAGCGTGAAATGAAGCGGGAAAAAATAGAGAAGCTTCCACATTCTACAAAATTGAAATGAGAAATCCACTAATCCCGCCGTGTTATTGAGCGGAAATCCATTTGTTTCGCTGGAAGAACTGAGCTGCAATTTTGGTTGGATATTCTCCGATTCCTCGTCATCTTCTCATACGCACACGCGCACGCAGGCACATGCACACGCACACACACACGCACACGCACACGCACACGCACACCACACACACACGCACACGCACACACACACGCACACGCCACACACGCACACGCAGCACACCCACACACACACACACACACACACACACACACACCACACACACACACACACACACACACACACACACACACACACACACACACACACACACACACTATATATATATATATATATCACGCACACACACACACACACACACACACACACACACACACACACCACACACACACACACACACACACACACACAGCACACGCACACGCACACACCACACACACGCACGCACGCACGCACACACCCACACACACACACACACACACACACCATATATATATATATATATATAGATATAGATATATAGATATAGGATATAGATATAGATATAGATATAGATATAGATATAGATATAGATATAGATATATAGATATAGATATAGATATAGATATAGATATAGCAATATATATATATATATTATATATATATATATATATATATATATATATATATGTGTTATTGCATCCGTTTTTCCATTAATCTTTTCATTTCATGGAGGATTTGGGAAGAAAAATCAATCTGGATGAAATTCAGACTCAAGGGAGCGCTTGTGTAAAAAAGCCAGTAACCAGATCAGCACTTTTTGCGAGGGAAAAAAAACATTGTGTTATTAAACCTTAGATAGATAGATAGATGGATAAATATATAGATGTGTGAACAGATGAATTGATTAATAAGTAAAGGTATATAGGGTAAGATTTGTATGATTTGTAGATGAATCAATAATATCTATGATTTAGATGATTATAGATGATGATTAAGACAATTGTTTGGTTAGTTAAGCTTTTAGAAAAAGAATGAAAATAAGAAAAGAAAGGAGAAGGAAATGAAAGAAGAATAAGACTTATTGAGAAGAATAAAAAAAAAAAAGAAGAAAAGAATAAAAGAAGAATAAGACTTATTGAGACCTACAAAGACTTAATAAAGATAATAATAATAAGACTTTCAAAAAAATGCCAAAAATAGTAGCTTCCGAACCATCAAAGACAAGCCATAACATAGACAAAGAGCCAATAGGAAGTCCTCAAGGAAACCCTAATGAAGACCAGGACGTGGGAAGGACCAGGGAGAGAGTCCCCGAAAACCAATGAACCGAGGTCAAAGGTCACGGAAGAGAGGGGGCAGAGAGGGTCATAAAATATTGGTGTGGTTTTGGGTGTGATGAGAGAATGGAGGAAGGGGAAGGTGATAAAAAACGGGGAGAGGGAAGGATGGGGATAAAGATGGAGGTGTGGAGAGGGGGGGGTGATGGATGAGACGGGGGAGGTAGGGTGGAGTGGGAGAGAGAAGAGAGGGAGATGGAGAGAAGAAGAGGGAGATGGAGAGAGAAGAGAGAGGGAGATGGAGAGAGAAGAAGAGGGAGATGGAGAGAGAAGAAGAGGGAGATGGAGAGAGAAGAAAGGGGGAAATGGAGAGAGAAGAAGAGGGAGATGGAGAGAGAAAGATGGAGAGAGAAGAATGGAGAGAGAGATGGAGAGAGAAGGGAGATGGAGAGAGAAGAAGAGGGAGATGGAGATGATGAGAGAGAAGAAGAGGGAGATGGAGAGAGAAGAAGGGGGAAATGAGAGAGAAGAAGAGGGAGATGGAGAGAGAAGAGGGGAGAGAGATGAGAGAGGGAGGGGGGGGGTGAGATGGAGGGAGATGAGGATAGTGATGAAAAAGAGAGAGGGAGGAATGGGGATAAAAAAGAAGATAAAGATAGTAGAAGAGAATGAAATGTGAAAAAGTGGGATATAGAGAGGAGAAGAGAGGGATAAGAGAAGAACTGAGAAATGGAGAGGGATGGAGAAAGAAGGGGGGACATGGAGAGGAATGAGAGAAGAAGAAGTGAAGAAGGAGAGGGGAGAAGAGCGATGAGAGAGGATGGGAAAGATGGAGAAAAAACGAAGGGGGGGAAAGTAATAAAAAAGGAGAGAGGGAAGCGAGGAGAGAGAGAAATAAGGCAAGGGAGAGGTAGGGAAGGAAATAAAAATGGGAAGATGGAGAGGAAAGAAAAGATATAGGAGGGGAAAGATGATATAGAAAGGGAAAGGTGATAAACGGGGAGAAGGAGGAATGGGAACAAAAAGGAAAAGATGTGGAAGAAAGATCAGGCTAAGAGGGGAAGGACGAAAGAAATAGAAAAGGACAACGATTTAAAATGGAAAGATGAAGAGGGATAAGGGATAAAGAATGATAAAAATGACATGAAGTGGGCAGGAAAGGGGTGTGAGAGAGAGAGAGAGAGAGAGAGAGAGAGAAGAGAGAGAGAGAGAGAGAGAGAGAGATGAGATGGAGAGAGAAATAAGGAAAATTGGAAAGAAGGAGAGAGAGAGAGAGAGAGAGAGAGAGAGAGAGAGAGAGAGAGAGAGAGAGAGAGAGAGAGAGAGAGAGAGAGAGAGAGAGAGAGAGAGAGAGAAAGAAAGAGAGAGCTTAAGAGTAAGAATAAGAGCGAGAGTGAGAGCGAGAGGTAACGATATAGATAGAGAGATAGAGAGATAGTGATACATAGAGAGAGTTAGCGATATATATAGAGAGTTAGGGATATATATAGAGAGAGCGATATAGAAAGAGAGATAGCGATATGGAAAGAGAGATAACTATATAGATAGAGAGATAGCAATATGTAGAGAAGAGCGATATAGAAAGAGAAATAGCGATATAGATAGAGAGGTAGCGATAGACATAAAGATATCGCGATAGAGATAGATAGCGATAGAGATAAAGAGATAGCGATTGAGAGATAGAGAGGTCGCGATAGAGATAGAGAGATAGCGATAGAGATAAAGAGATAGCGATATAAATAAAGATAGATAGATAGCGATAGAGATAGAGAGGAGAGAGAATGAAATGTTGTTCTTTTTTAATGGTATCAAGTCTTGACTTTCGTTTTTATGATCGCCGTTATTATTATCCTTATTTTTTTCCTCCTATTTTTTTCTTTCCCTTTCGTTTTTGTCTTCTGTTTCAAGCAACCCTGATTTCCTAGAATTAATTCCCTTTCCCATCATTTTTTCCCTCTCGCTTTCCGAATTTCTCTCTCTCGCTCTCTCTCTCTCTCTCTCTCTCTCTCTCTCTCTTCTCTCTCTCTCTCTCTCTCTCTCTCTCTCTCTCTCTCTCTCTCTCTCTCTCTCTCTCTCTCTCTCTCTCTCTCTCTCGCTTTGATTTGCCCTCTCTCTCTCTTTCTCTCTTTCATCTTCTGTCCTTCACTCGTATAAGAACGAAATTTCACATCTTTTCCTTCCTCTCTCATTATCCTTCCCCCCCTCTCTCTCTTCATATTCTTTATCCTAATTATTCCATGGCTCTGCTCAGGCGACCGGGAAACTCCAATAAGGTGAACACAAAAGGAGAAAGAAAAGAAAAAAAAAAAAAAAAGGTCGACAGAATTGAAAAAAAAAAAAAAAAATGTTTTTCTCATGACGAGAAGGCGCGGCGGAGGGGGGGGGGTAGAGGGGATAGAGGGGGGGGAGGGGGGAAGGAGGGGAAGGAGGGAGGGATCAAAGAATATTGCTTCTCTCCCCCCAGAAAAAAGAAGGGAAGTAAAAAAAAAGTATACATAAAAAAAAATGGAAAGGAAAAAAGATTCTGAAAAAAACTTTTTTTTTTTTTTTTTAAGCTTTGAGAAGAGCTTTGATTAAACGCTGCTTAAACTGCTGGTCAAAGTAAGCTTCATTTTTCAGATTATTATTATCATTGTTTTTTGTCCTTGTCTGGTTTTTATTATATTTTTATTTATTATATATATATATTTTTTTTTTTGTAAAATCGTTTTATTTTATCCCAGAGTACGTCTTAATTAATCATTAAAGTTTATAAAGCAATCCAATGGAGGTTTTACGCGATGAAGTGGCAATCTCTGGGGACAGAGATGAGAAACATTGAATTTTGTTTTATAGCGTTTGAAAAAAAAAAATTGATGTATAACAACACTCATATGAATAATATGTACATACAGTTATAGACAAAGATGCAGAGACAGACACTAATACACATATGCACGCTCATACACACGCATACGCACAAGCACGCGAGCACACACGCACACGCACACGCGCACACACACACACACACGCACACACACACACACACACGCACGCATCACACACACACACACACACGCACACGCGTGCGCACACACTACACGTTGGTACATACAGACACACACACACACACGCGCGCGCGCGTGCGCACATGCATATGAATCCTGCGATTAACAAAGCAAGGCGAATTTAAAAGCAAAAACATCCAAACACGAGTTTATGTACAATGCCTATTTCCAAATTCTGAAGTGCAGATATTCCTGGCGCTGTAAATATCTGACGTCGCGCCCACCACTTCACAACCAGTGCTCCAGCTTTCATGTTTTTTTTGGCGATTTTCCTGCTTGACTTGCTTCTAGTTCTAACAGATAACTTCTCCCAACGCGCGTGAAGCTTCTCTGTAAATGACCATTAGTGGAATATCCTTCCTAGCGTCGGATCCTGAAGAGGACTCGAACCCACGTACTTGAAGACGCTCGGACACTCGAAACCACGTGAGCGTTACCACTGTACCGCGGCGGCTCGTTTCGTCAATACATCTGTCTTTTAATTCCATGTTTTTCGATGCTTCTCCTGTATCGATTCCGGGAGAAAGACCTTTTATCTTTCGTTCTCTTGTCAAACGCGAAATAAAAGATAATTCATGCATAGGGTAATAGATAGTTCCCCAGATAGTAAAGATAGTAAGTTGAGTAAAAACTATTTCAAATGTAATGATTTGCAGACAGTGATAAGTTTACAAACGATATGTATATAGCCTGTTGAACATGTCATGATAATTCTGCAATAAAAAAAGATCCGTTAGCTAATATTAACTGATGTATAAATATAGATAGATAATTAATGGAATGTTGACATATAACCGGATGAACAAGAAAAAGAAAAATTATATGCTTCATGTTTTTTTTTTTTTTTTTTTTTTTTTTGAGAAATGTAGACGTGTTTAAATAATTATGATGCTGCTATTGAAAGGTAAAAATTTTACTTCCGTAAGTGAGGGAAGACTGCCGGCTACCGTTTGACCTATTTTACCGGCATTAATATTAACATTAAAGGTATATCGACCTTAATTAAAGACTGCGTAAATATCATCACATTTCCATATCATTATAGAGTCACCGAAAATTATTGATCTATTTAATTAATCCATTCATTTACTTATTTATTTATTTATTATCATTTTTACAGTTTTTTTAACACGGTGTTCTAAGAGTTTAAGACCTCCAAGTCTTTTCTGTTAACTTTGAATTATGAACAACGAAGATTTACAGAAAAAAAAAAAAAGAAGACCGTGCCTTGAGAGAATAGAAAATAAAAGATAAGCACAACACGAAATGAAAAGCGATTCTCCACGTTTCGAGTCAAATGGCCCTCCTTATCAGGCCAACATTTTCTCTTCTTTTTCTTTGTCGATTGGGGGAGACTATTCTCGATAGAAACGTCATTATTAATTCCTTATTAAAGCAGGATCCATTCGTCTTGCTTGCTTCCGGGCCGCAAGCTCTCGAATTATCGACCGTAAAAGGAACCGTGGGGGGGGGGAGGGGGGGGAGGGGGAGGGGGGGGGGGCAAGGAATAATGTCCCCTTTGTCCATTCCTGAGGAAGTCTGCCCTAATGAGGTCTTTCATAGCCAAGTTCTATTCTGTGCTTTGAGTAATTCATCATTATCATTATTATTATTATTATTGTTATCAATATCATTGTCATTATCATTGTAATTATTATTATTATTATTATCATTATCATTATTATCATATCATCATTATTATCTTATTATCATTATTATTATATTATCATCATTATTGCTATTATCACTATCGTTATCATCATCATAATCATCATCATTTATTATTTTCAATACGTTCCTTTCGGGCAATGGAATCTTCAGAGTGAAAATGAATATTTTTTATTCTGTCGCAACGCCACAGATACTACACTGAAGCTACCGTAGACACAGCGAACCACGTCGAGCATAGTTCTAATGGAACCAGTACCGAAGGCTGGGTAGCTGGAGGTATCTCGGGGACCAGTGCTAGGTCTGGGTTCTGGGGAAATAGCCTCAATCGTGGTTCTGTTGTGTGTGACCGGAATTACCAATATGGAACGGTTATGCGAAGTAAATATATATATATATATATATATATTGTTGTGTATGCCTGACTCGAAAAGTTTTGTTGCGGAAATTATATGTTTTTTTTAGACAAGGAATTATTCAATTGTCTTTGAAAGAATATAACAAAACGTTAAAGTAACTGAACTTATATGACTATTGTTTTCATATGCTTATCTTGCCTCAATGGACTATGAAGTTAGAGAATTACCATAATTTTCAGCAATTTTACGAACCGAATTGCTATAGCTGTTATCAGTGGGGTCTGCATTTTTTTTTTTTTTTTTTTTTTTTTTTAAGCGCATGGAGTTTTCAAAGAGTCAGTACTGGCAAAACTTGTGTATTGAATTTGGTAAATATCTGGTACCTCGAAGCTAAATGTCATATAACCGAGTTTTATAACCTGTTAAATCCATTTAAATGCATAATAGTTTCATATAAATTGCAAGTGTTCTGTTAACCAAAAGTGGAAATACTCAATTAACCTATTAATGGCATTGATATTAAAGAAAAGTTAATGATGAATGGTAACTTTATGGAATACCGGATCTTTCACTGTCATTAAAACAGATTTTCGTGAAAAAAGTTAAAATCCAGTTGCAATACTTACAGAAGTACTGGAAGTTATTGGCAGCTACCAGAAAACGTATATGTAAACTTTGTCAGCAATTTGCATACTTAAGAGATATTTCGACAGTACTTCTCAATGCCCAGATTACATTTCGTTACGAAAAAGGCGATCAAAAATAAAAAAAAAAAAAAAAAAAAAAAAAAAACATTGAACTTCATAAGAAAGGAATTAAATAGAAAACTGAGAGAGAGAGAGAGGAGAGAGAGAGAGAGAGAGGAGAGAGAGAAGAGAGAGAGAGAGAGAGAGAGAGAGAGAGAGAGAGAGAGAGAGAGAGTATGAGAGAGAAAGAGAGAGACGCTTCGACGCTGAAAGGTTTATGCTAATGAAATGAATACAGCGGAATCTGGCTAAGACATCCTGGAGACACTGAAATGAGACCGCTTTTATAAGGCAAGGTAGAGTTTAGGAGACCAATTACTCTCCCTTGCAATTAATTTGGTACTTGAGTGGAGAGATTTTTTTTTTTTTTTTTTTCTATTTCTTTTTCCTTTTTTTCCCCGTTCTAGAAACTTCTGGGATTATGTTGCTGCTCATTAAAGTATATGATGATTATGATGGTGGTGGTGGTGATGGTTGTGATGAGGAGGTGATGATGATTATTATTAGTGATGATTATGATGAGGATACATGATTATGATACATCTACTTTATTTTTCTCTTCATATCCAACAACCTTTACATCGTTCCTGATTAAGCAACGATAGCAATTGCAATCATACAATCAAACATAGAACACATTAATTTACGACCAATTTACACACCGAATCATAACCAATTTGCTCATTTAAGCATAACGACCAATTCATACATTTATTCCTAACGATCAATTTCCTAGTTTACTTCGAACAACCGCTTAACTCATTAACACATAAAAAACAAATTACACATTTAATAATAACGACCAATTCACTCATTTTCTTCTTCCAGCAACCAACTTTACTAATTTTCTTACCGCAACCAACATTAATTTTCTTCCAACGACCAAGTTGCTAATTTTCTTCCAACGACCAATTTAGTAATTATCTCATAACGACCAACACTCATATAAGACTAATTTGCTCATTTACTCCAGACAACTAATTTACTCATTATCTCATAACGACTAATTTAATTTTCTCATAACGACCAATTCACTCATTTAAAACTAATTTGCCCATTTACTCCGAACGACCAATTTCTCATACGTAGACTATATTTGCCCATTTACTCCCAGCGACCAATTTACTCATTTTCTCATAACGACCTATTCACTCATTTAAGACTAATTTGCCCATTTTAATATTGTAGGGAATGTATAGTGGGTGGTGATTTGTCTGTAAGAGCAAAAATAGTAGTAGTCGTAGTAATTATAGGAGCGGGGGAAAGTATGGTATAGTAATGGTGGTAAGGTGGTAGTAGTAGTAGTNATTTGATAATGGGTTTTGTCTGAATGTAAATTCATTAATATATATATATATATATATATATATATATATATATATATATATTATTATATTATATATATATATATATATATCATTCGATAATTTGGTCTCGCGAACCTCTATTTCTGATGTCCGTATCGTATCCTTGACATATAACGTAATCCCAGATTATTAGAAAAGTTTTCTAACTCCCAGATTTTTTTTATAGATATTTTATTTCTTGGATTTTTTTTTTTTTTTTGCGGGGGGGGATTTAATTAACTTGATTGAATTTTACATATTGAGACAAAATAAAAACTTGAGTGGGAGGATATCCGTTCCATTGTCCAGTTATTTATTTATATAATCAAATAGACATTGTCAGAATATGGATAAAAGGTGAGAAAAAAATGTATATAATGTTAACAACACATTTTAAGCTTGCTCTCCATCGTCGAATTCTGGTATATATAGTTATCGGGTAATTTTCCTTGCACACTTAGTTCTTTTTTAAATCATCTTCCGCGCATAAAATTCTTTTGACATTTCCGCGCACTTGTTATATCATCCGTCCGCAGATCCGTCCGCGCAAATGTAGACAAAATGTTTTTTTCGCGCATGAAAAAATATATATATGTTATTCCCCGCGCAAGAAAAATACTCTACAGTCTGGAAACTATAAGTATAATTCTATTTTATCATTCATTTCCTATATTTATCACAGTGCTCTCTATCTCTACGGTTAAAGGGTTGCCAGGAGTCCCTACATAAATCGGAGAAGCGTTGAAACGGAAATGTACACACGAAGGAAATATACAGAAAAAGGTACATGGTAAATAGAGTCCCAGCTGATGCTTGAGGCAGAACCGAAGTCTTGTCAGAATCAGAATCTTTTTCCTTTTGTGTTCAAAGACCACTCTGTCGATACAAGGCGTAGCAGCGCTGGGTCTTCTTGGTTCTTTGTCGGATCAGGGCTTTCCGTGTCTCTTCTTTTCTTTGCTAACGGAGATGGTACTAAGACCGGGTATGTGTGTACTAAGAAGTGCATTGATGTCTCAGGCCTCTTGAAGTTGTATGAAATTTATGCATTTAGGTCTACGTTGGGAAAAGGATACGTTTAAGAGAATTTACGAAATGAATGATTTTTAGGTTTACGTTGGGAAAAAAATACAATAAGAAAATGTACTATACCTATGTGCTTATGTGTACGAAATTCCTGTATTTAGGTTAACGTCAAAGGGAAATATATGAAGAAAATATACAAAATTGACGTAGTTAGGTATATATCTCAAGAAAATATACACGGTTATTTTCGCTCACGAATAATATCAGCTGTGCACTACCTATAGCATTATTAACATAAACCCTTATTACGTAAGAAGCATAGGGAAACACATCCTTTCCGTAATAAAATGAA
>NW_020869474.1:82500-85000 GCF_003789085.1 Penaeus vannamei
GCTCTTCTTCCTTCCCTTCCTTTAAACCTTCCTCCCTCCTCTCTACGAACCGCTGCCCTTCCATCCTCTCGCCCTCTCCCTCCTCTCCTCCCTTCCACTCCACCTCTCCCTCCCTTTCCTGCGCCTCCCTCTCCACCTCTCACCCTCCAGTCATCCCTTCCTCTCTCTCCACCCTTGTCTCTTCCTCTTCATCTCTTTTCCATCTATCTTACGCTGCTAATTTAGCATGCTCCTCCTTTCGATTGTTTCTGGTCAATGAGACGGGATTTAACGGAATGAATAAATTAAATAAAAATCAAATGAAATAAATTTAAACTAACAGTGAAATCGGTAAAGTTTGTAGATAGGGAGGTATCTCTGCTTTTTATTCTTTTTCTATCTTTTCATCTTTGTTTTTTCGTTTTTAATTTTTTTATCTTTTTAATCTCTCACTCTCTAAAAAAATTCATTCTGACTTGCTTTTAAGGCATGAATCGAGGCCGATGTAATAGATTGGAGAGATATATAGATAAATAGATGTAGATAGAGAGATAGAGAGATAGATAGGTAGAATAAGGGTAGAAAGATAGATAGAATAGTAGTTAGGTGGATAGATAGAATAAATAGATCTACGGATAGTTAGGTAAGACGAGATAGACAACCGATAATTTGAGAGGAGAGAAGAATGTAGCGGATAGTTAGGTAAAAGAAGATTGAGATTGAGAGAGAGGAGAGAGAGTAGAGGAGAAGAGAGAGGAGAGAGAGTAGAGAGAGAGAGAAAGAGAGAGAAAAGACGAGAGGGAGAGAGAGAGAGAGTAGAGAGAGAGAGAAAAGAGAGAGAGAGAAGATGAGAGAGAGAGAGAGAGAGAGAGAGAGAGAGAGAGAGAGAGAGAGAAGAGAGAGAGAGAGAAAGGGGGGAAAAGGAAGATAAAGGGGGGGAAAAGAGAAAAGAGAGAGAGAGAGAGAGAGAGAGAGAGGAGAGAGAGAGAGAGAGAGAGAGGAGTAGACGAGAAAGAAGAGATGGAGAGAGAGAGAGAGAGTAGAGAGAAAAGAGACGAGCAGAGAGAGTGAGGACAGAGAGAGCGAAAAAAAAAGGAAGGCTGTAAAATCGAAACCGATAAGAAAATAAAAGCTCAGGGGGGAACGGGGGGACGTAAAATCAGTGTGACAAATAAAGGAGGACGAAAGGGTGGGGGTATGGACCAAAGAAAATGACGAAAACAAAAAAGGGAAAGAATAAGACCCCAAATGCCGTTTGTTCCGAAGAGTCACGTCAGGGAGCTGTGGGGCTTTAATCAGGGAGCTGCCACGAAGTTGCCTCTGCGTCCCCACGCCGTAGAAAAGGGTACAATATGGAAGGGAGGTAGAGATAAAAGGAAGAGAATCAGAAAGGGAGGCGAAAAGAAGAAGAGGAACACCAGGAAGATCGGGAGAAGAGAAATGATGATGATGGGGAATATGAAGAAGAGAAAGGAGATGATGATTGATGATGATGATGACGAGATGAAGAAGAGGTAAAAGGGGAGAAGAAGAGATGATATGATGATGAATGATGACTGAATGATGAAGAAAAGAGAGGTAAGGAGACAGAAGAAGATTGATAATTGATGATGATGTATGATGACGAGATGAAGAAGAGGAAGGAGAAGAAGAAGAAGAAAGAAGGATGATTGAATGATGAAGAATGGAGAAAGAAGAAAGAAGAAGAAATGAAGATAATGAATGATGATGAAAAGAAGAAAGAGAAAAGAGAAAAAGAAAGATAAAGGAGGAAAGAGGAGACAGAGATAAAGAGAAGAGGATATGTGATGATGATGATGATTGACACGAGATGGAAAGAAGAAGGAGAAGAAATATGAGAAAAAGATGAAGACAGCGAGAAGAGATGGAGAAAAATGAGGACGACTGGTGACGAGGAGAAAGAGAAGAAGAAAGAAGAAAGGAGGGGAAAAGAAAGAGTAGAACGAGTGATGGAGAAAGATGATGATGGATGATTGATAATGAAACGATATACAGAAGAAGAAGACCAGAGATGAAGAAGATATGATGATGAAGAGATGAAGATGAGGAAGGAGAAAAAGAAGAGGAAGAAGGTGAGAGATAAATATGAAATAATGATGAGGGGAGGATCCAGGATAAAGAAGAAGAAGAAGGAGAAGGAGAAGATAGTGAAAGAAAGATTTATTGATGATGATGTTGATGAAGAAAAAAAGAAGAAAAAAAAAGAAGAAGAAGAGAGATGAAGGGTGAAATGATGAACGATGAGATGGTGAGAGAGATAAAAGAAGGAGAAAAAAATAAAAAAAATAAGAAAAAAAAAAAAAGACGAGTGATGGAGAAGAGATAATTTGATTGATGTAGAAGTGAAAAGATGGGGAGAATGTAGAGAGAAGGACAAGGATGAAAAAAAGAACAGACCCCCATGAAACGCCTATCCCTCCTCCGTCCCTATCTCCCTCCCCCGCTGCGCTCCTTAAAACCACCCAGACTCCCCCAAGCAACCCCCCACACCCCGCCCTCT
>NW_020869474.1:95000-97031 GCF_003789085.1 Penaeus vannamei
GAGAAAAGGAGGAGAGAGAGACGGAGACAGACGATGATGAAAAGAGAGAGAGTAGAGAGAGAGAGAGAGAGCACGAGAGAGGAAGCAAGAGAAGAGAGAGAGGAACGAGGAGCAGAGAGAGCAGAAAGAAGAGAGAGAGAGAGGAGAGCAGAGAGAGACAGAGAGAGAGAGATGAGACGAGGAGAGAGAGAGAGAGAGAGAGAGAAAGCGAGAGAGACAAGCAGAGGAGGAAGAGAGAGATAATTTAGCGAAGGTATCTTTTTCCTTATCTTCCCAGGCTTTCTCCTTACCGTATATAGAACAGTTTATTTGGATAAATAATACAATACCCAAACATACCCAACCCCTTTAGAGTGACTAGGCATAAAACACTTTATAGATCCTTATGCAAGATCTTTACAATTGCGTTCATATTACTTTACAGATGCAAATTGTTTGTGTATTCTTAAAATGTTTTTAATTACATTAATCATATAACAGATGCAAATTGTTTGTGTATTCTTAAAGAAAATAATAATTATATTAATCATTTATCAAGCATACAGACTATGGCGCTTTGAATAGTCTTTTTTTTTACATCACAGTGTTCAGACGATTCACCACAATCTTCTATTAATTCTCTTTCCTTTGTGCGTGTACAAGGTATTTTGTATTTCTTTGCCTTTGTTTGTTTGTTTGTCTCATGTAACCATGATTTGATAAGAGAGAGTTCTCAGTAACGTAATTTCTTCATATATCTTTTTAGACATATATGATGTTTCTTCTTCTCTCTCCCTCCCTCCCTCTCTCTCTTTCTTTCTTTCTTCCAAAGTGTTGGGTATGTCGGAATACCGTTGAACTGAATCCATCAGTGGATAATTTGATATATTATATCCATAATATTTCCTAGTTAGTATATACTAACATTTTCATCCATCACACACACACACACACACACACACGCGCGCACACACACTCACACATACCACACACACACACACCACACACACACACACACACACACACCACACACACACAGCACACACACACACACACACACACACACACGACACACACGCACGCACGCACAACACACGCACACACACACACCACACCCCCCCCCACACACACACACACGCGCGCACACACACACACACGCACACACACACGCACACACACACACGCACACACACACACACATTATCCGCTAACAGCCCCATCCATCTCACTAGCAACATAACTTTCCGACGCAGATTTCCGTCGTCGTGGCAGCCATGTTCCTCTCCTTCTGGTGTTCTTTGTTCTCTATCCTTTTGTTCTTTTACCTCTTGTCCCTTTTTCTTGCTTCTTTCATTTTTCCTCTTCTTCTTTGTTCTCTTTTTTTCTTTGTTCTTTATCCTTTATCCTTCTGTTCTTTATCTTTTTGTTCTTTTACCACTTGTCACTTTTTCGTATTTCCTCCACTTGTTCTTTTTCATTTTTTTTCTCTTCCTCTTTGCTTTCTTTTTGTTCTTTGTTCTTTATCCTTTTGTTCTTTTACCTCTTGTCCCTCTTTCTTGTTCTTTTTCATTTTTTTCCTCTTCTTTGCTTTTTTTTGTTCTGTGTTCTTTATCCTTTTGTTCTTGTCACTTTTTCTTATTTTCTCCACTGGTTCTTTCCTTTTTTCTTATTCTTCTTTGTTCTCTTTTTGTTCTTTGTTCTTCATCCTTTTGTTCTTTTACCTCTTGTCCCTTTTTCTTATTTTCTCCACTTGTTCTTTTTCATTTTTTTCTCTTCTTCTTTGCTCTCTTTTTGTTCTTTGTTCTTTATTTTTTTATCTTGTCACTTTTTTTTTCTCCACTTGTTCTCTTTCCCATTTTTCCTTTTCTTCTTTGCTCTCTTTTTGTTCTTTGTTCTTTATCCTTTTCTTCTTTTATGTCTTATTTTTTTTATTCTCTCAAAATTGTTTTCTTTCATTTTTTTCTCTTCTTACTCTTCTTCTTTGTTCTCTTTTTGCTTCTTCATCTTTTCTTTTTTTTTTCTTTCCCTCAAATTCTTCTTATTTTTCTGCTT
>NW_020869474.1:97066-102066 GCF_003789085.1 Penaeus vannamei
ATGAGACGAGATGAGATGTAGAAGTCCACATAGAATTTACCAGATGAGCGAGTAGACGTATGAGATAGATGTCGCCAAGTATAAGAGATAGAGAAGATGTGAAGGATAGCCAGAACAGAGAGAGAGAGAAGAGAGAAGAGAGAGAGAGAAGAGCACATAGACTGAAGAGAGAGAGAAGAGAGAGAGAGAGAGAGACTCATGCGAAGAGACGAGCACAGAGACAACGAAGAATCGATAGGATGGAAGAGAAAAAGAGTAGAGGAAGTATAAATATAAATGGGAAACGAATATAATGGCAATAAGAATTGAAGAGATATTAGTAAATTATCAGGGAGATAAAAAGATAGATAGGAGATACTAGATGACAACAGGAGTGGAATATGGGCGGGAAGGATAGATATCACAGAACCACAACAAAGCAACAGAAAGGGTGAGAAAGAAAGTCCAAGGAAAGATAGCATCAAGAAAAAAAAATAAAACAATAAATAATAAAAGGAGGAAATTATGGTACGCAATTTCGCCTCCTCTCCCTCTCTCCTCATGGACCATCACCATCATCTTCATCAAATGGCGTTTTTATTTCCATCTTAATCGCTTCTCCCCCATTCTCCCTCCCCTTTCCTCCCCCCCCCCTTCCATCCTTCCCAGCCTCCTTTCATGCACTTTAATAACCTTTGCGTCTCCCCTCCCTTTCCCTCACACCCCTCCCTCACCTCCCCATCCCTCCTTCTCACCTCCCTCCTCCCCTCCTCCCCTCTCCCATCCCCTCCACCTCCCTCCCTCCCTCTCCCATCCCTTATCCCTCCCCCCTCCCTCCTCCCTCACCTCCCCCTCCACTCCCCCTCCCCATAATGGTGTAATTCTAGCTTTGCAATTACGTCGCAATTATTCGTCGCAAACCGCATGTTGTTATGTTGTTGATTGCTGATTGCCCGGTGTTTTCATTTTAATTTCCTTCCTTTATCAAATTGCATAGTCTTTTTTATTTTTTGTCTTTTTTTCCGTCTCAATGCCATCATTATGGTTATTTCTCTTATTATAACCATTATTATCATAAAATCATTACCCACTGTTTCATTATTATTATTATTATCAAATCTATCGTTATCATTACCATCATTAACATTAGCATTATCATCATATCATCATTATCATTATTGCTATTAACATCATGGTAATGAGATGATTATGAAGATTACGATGATGATAAAACTTATCATCATCACTATCATCATCATCACCAATATCTCTATCATTATTAATATCGTTATGCTAATAACTATCATTATTACTATCAACACAAATGGAATATCTTGATTTTTCTTTTCCTTCCTTTATCGCTATTATCATTATTACTTTTTCAGGGGGTGGATGGGGTTCGGATGAAAGCAAACGAGCGACTAGCGACGGGTGACATCTGCGAGTAACTAGCAATTAGAGGTTAACAATAGGCAAGAAATAACTGGCGACTTGCGACTGGCAACTGGTGACATGTACGGGTAAGTGGCAAGTGGCACCGGCGGCGAGTTCCAGCTGTCGCCAAGTGGCACGCCCATGGCTAATGGGCTTCCTTCCTTTATTCTTCTTAGTTCAATTGTCTCTTGGTAATTGATTCATATACTCTCTCTCTCTCTCTCTCTCTCTCTCTCTCTCTTCTTCTCTCTCTTCTCTCTTCTCTCTTCTCTCTCTCTCTCTCTCTCTCTCTCTCTCTCGCCCTCTCTCTGCTTTTCCTCTCTATGCTACCTAACGTCTGTCGATCTCTCTCTCTCACATTATCAGCTCTATCTATGCCCATCCCTTTCCTTTTACTGCACTAAAACAAAAATAAACAGATAAGAAAACAAATAAGCATCTGCCCATTTTGTTTTCTCTATTATTAAAAAAATTCTCATCGCGAACGCGCGCCTTCCTGACGGACTGGATTTTCCCGTTTTGGAGATCCGTTGCCTCGCGGTGACCAAGAGCCCAAAATTTACACCTCACAGCACACACACACGCATACACACAACACACACACACACACGCATACACACACACGCATACACAACACACGCGCGCACACACAACACCACACGCCAACACCACAACACAAACACACACACACACACACACACACCACACACACACACAACACGCATTACACACACACGCATACACACACGGCGCGACACACCACACACGCACACACACACATGCAACACACACACATGACAGCAACACGCATACACTTACAACACGGCGCGCACAACACCGCACACACACACATGCACACACACACGCCACACACACACATGCACACAACAAACCGCGCGCACACACAACAACAACACGCATACACACACACCAACACGCCACGCACACACACACACTACACACACACCACACACACACACACACACACAACACACGACGCATACACACACACACGCTACACCACACACACACGCATACACACACAACACGCTCATACACCACACTCACATTCGATCATACACGACCACACCCCACAACACCAGCACACACACACACACACACACACACAGCAAAACACACACACCACACACAACACACACACACACACACACACAAACCACACCACACTAACACTACACAGCACACACACACACACACACACACACAAACACACCAAACACATCATCACACACACACAACAACCATCACACAACACACACACACACACCACAACATCACAACACACACACATAAACACACTACACCCACACCACAACAACACACACAACAACAATCACACACACACACACACCACACACACACACTCACACCGCTAATCAACGCCCGCTCATAAGCGATTTGAAACGGGGGCGAATAAACGGGAATGTTTCAAGGCTAAGACGCCGGTGTATGTGTGTGCGTGCGGCGTGCGTGTGTGTGCGTGCGGTATGTCGCTGCCGTGGTCGTGTGTTAATCGGCCTTGTAGACTTCCCGGTAACTCATAATAATAAAACAGTATGAACAGTACAGCAACAGTAAAATTATGACCATTAACAGTGATGAAACTACTGTTGCTGTTAGGGGTCCAAGCACTGCCACGTTACTGTTATTATTCTTGCTCTTCCACCTACTGCCAATTAAGCCATTACGGGGAAAATGCCAGAATAGATAAGAGAACTCTAAACTCTCATTCTCTCATTCACCCTTTCTATTCTCATTTCTCACTCTTTTTCTCTTCGTGTATTTCATGCTCATCAATGTTTTTCATCTTCTCATTTCCACCTTTTCATTTCCATCTTTGCCGGTCATTTTGTTTTTTTTTCATTCACTCATTTCGTCATTTTTTTTCATTTTCTAGTTCACTAATTTTCTTATCCACTCATTCTTTCACTCTCTAATTCTCTCATTTGTCCATTGCCATAACCCTTATCCTTCTAATTCACTAATTTATTCATTTTCATTAACTCGTTCTCCCATTCACTCATTTTCTCATTAACTCATTCTCTCATTAACTTATTCTCCTATTCACTCATTCTCCGATTAACAGTCTCCCATTCATTCATTCTCTTCCTCCCATTCACTCATTTTCGCTCATTTCCATGAACCATCTCATTTCACTCATTCCCTCATTAACTCATTCTCCCATTCACCCCTGCTCTCATGAACTCATTTTCCAATTCATTCCGTCATTCTCATTCTCCCATTCACTCATAAACTCATTCTCCCATTCACCTCTCCTCATACTCTGCTCCTCATTACTTATTCGGTTCCATGAACACTATACTTTCTTAACGTCTATTTAAATCGTGGCCAACTCACTGCTTCACCAACGCTTAAGGCCGGGGATGAGTGAGAGAATAGGTTAGTGGTTAAATGAGTGAGTGAGTGAGTGAGAGAGTGAGTGGGTGATGTGGTTGTGGTTGGGTGAGTGGGTGGGCCGGGTGAATTGATTGAGTGGTGAGTGAGTGGAATGATTGAGTGCGTGAGTGGGTGAGTTGTTGTGGTTGGGTGAGTGAGTGAGTGAGTGAGTGAGTGAGTGAGTGAGTGAGTGGTTAACTGAGTGGTTGAGAGAGATTGAGTGAGTGATTGCGTGAGTGAATGAGAAAATGAGTGACTGTTTAAATGAGTGAATGCGTGGGAGAGAGGAGGAGGGGGGGGGGAAGGGAGGGAAGATGAGAGAGAGAGAAGAGCAAGAGAGAGAGAGAGAGAGAGAGAGAGAGAGAGAGAGAGAGAGAGAGAGGAGAGAGAGAGAAGAGAGAGAGAGAGAGAGAGAGAGAGAGAGAGAGCAGAGTGAGAGTGAGGTGAAGAGTGAGAGTGGAGAGTGAAAGAGTGAGGAGTGAGAGTGAGAGTGGAGTGAGAGTGGACGAGTGAGAGTGAGAGTGAGAGTGAGAGTGAGAGTGAGAGTGGAGCGAGAGCGAGAGAGAGAGAGTGAGGGAGACTTAGCATAGAAATCAGAATATGTATATTATCTTGCTCTATTAATAAGTGCAGATAATTACTTTCGTACAAATAAAAATGTGCTTTCATACTCGAAGCACGAGACGGAATCATGACGAGTTCTGACAAGCGAAAAGAGCAATTATGGCGGCGAATGGTTGCCTGGTTTGAGTGTTCGGAAAAGAGTTCCTGGCTTTGCTTTTCCCTCGCTCTCTCTCTCTTTCTATTTTTCTTTCTTCTTTCTTTCTTTCTCCTTCTCTCGTTCTTCTCTCTCTCTCTCTCTCTCTCTCTCTCTCTCTCTCTCTCTCGTCTCTCTCTCTCTCTCTCTCTCTTCTCCATCTCTCTCTCCTCTTCTCCATTCTCTCTCTCATCTCTCTCTCTCTCTCTGCCATCTCTCTCTCTCTCTCCATATCTCCTCTCTCTCTCTCTCTCCTCTCTCTCCTCTCTCCTCTCTCATCCATCTCTGCGCATCTTCTCCTCTCTCTCTCTCTCCATCTCTTTCTCTCTCCATCTCTCTCTCTCTCCATCTCTCTCTCTCTCCATCTCTCTTCTCTCATCTTTCTCTCTCTCCATCTCTCTCTCATTCTCTC
>NW_020869474.1:119566-124566 GCF_003789085.1 Penaeus vannamei
GAAGAGTAGAAGAAGAAAGAAAAGAAAGAAAAGAAAGAAAGAAAGAGAGAGAGGAGAGAAGAGAGCGAGAGAGAGAGAGAGAGAGAGAGAGAGAGAGAGAGAGAGAAGAGGAGAGAGAGAGAGAAGAGGGAGAGAGAGAGAGAGGGTGTGACAAACAGACAGAAGGACAGACGTCAAAAGAGACAGAAAGACATAAATATTATCACAATATCCTCAAATCAGAAGTGTAATATCTAATAAAACTACTTGTAATATTGACATCGGAGAATACAATATAACATTTCATTCCTTGCTTTCAAGAATGGAAAAGGAATGACAAATCACGAGAATGCTTAATAGCAATAAAAAAAAATAATAATGACCATATTTAAATACCCATATGAACACAGAATTATCACTTTTTTAGCTCAGAGAGGATTTCAGTTAACGGATATGAATACGTAATTTTCCCACATCAACATTTCTCTATCAATACTCGTATCCCCGATTGATAAAAACACGGAGATTTCCTTTGTTTATCCGTTTGTTTTGGTCAATCAATAGCTAGTCAATCGGGAACCTGCCAGTATTTGAAGTATTTCGTCTTCTTTCGTTATACCTTTGTTAAGTTTTCGGTTTATGTGCATATTCCTTCTAATTTAGTTGTATATCAATTGAATATAGAGTATAGCAGAGGAATTTAAAATTTTTGAAGGGGTCACAAGGGAGACCGACCACCACGTGCATCGTGTTGGATAAATGGTATCTGGCAACTCGACGACAGTTGCCAATGCTTCCGACCACATTTCGGGCCCTCTTGAGTCTATTTTGAACTTTATAATAGGTCAGTGAATAGTAAAAATGGTCTAGTATTTTATCTTTTATAAGTAGGACTCATAAATATATAAAATCAACTTGTTTTAGGGTTTGTAATATTGATTCGGCACGAGGGTTTAGCAATCAGCTGATCGAGTCAACATGGCTTCCAGTCTAGCTAGTTCGTGTATCGCGGCTCGTCTGCCGATTGTGGTTGTTTTGGGAGCTACAGGGACGGGGAAATCGAAGTTGGCGTTGGAAATAGCCAGCAAATTTAAAGGAGAGATCATCAGCGCGGATTCTATGCAGGTAATTGAATGGATCTCCCGGAAAATTGGAGGAGAAGGGATGGGGGCGAGCATGTGGACGTGGAGTCTCGAGGAGGTGTGATGGCGGATCGAGGAGGTTCTCCGTCACCGGCTGGAAGTAATGCGGTTTCCTGGCCATGCCTCGCAGCGGAGCATAGATAGCTAGTGATCGGCCGATGCCTCTGGGAGTGAAAATATCGGAATCGTAGGAATTACGGAGTGTAAGTCAAGGATGTTCGAGAAATTGATGGTCTATTCCTTCTCGTCCTTGTGCTATGCAGGCAATGCAACGCCATGCGGTCCATGTGCAATTGCGAGCCACGTGCAACTTTCAGGCACTGAATTGCCGATTTACACCCCGTAGCTTCTTCGCTTCGTCATATCTTGCTGTGGGCCGATGGTATATGGTGATTGGTCATTGTTTATAGTGATTTCCCCAGCTGTCAGTCAATATTTTGCTTGTATCTCGGGACTTCGGGTGCGGGGCTTTTTGTGCTCTGTGCTTGGCTGCCTAGGAGAGAGATCCTTCAAGTGTCCGGTCTCGAGGCTTGACAGCGGAAAGGGGGAATGGTAGAGGAGTTCTTTTCCTTTAATTGAAAGTGCTTTTTAGGCGTAGGGATGGTTTGTCGAGGCCCTTTGTGTGCAGGTGTTTATTGACAGGTAGTTAGATGTAGGCCTATGCATAAAGTTGATAGATTTTTTAAATGTTGTATACCTCGCTTAATAGCCCTAGCATTTGACACTTTTAATAGAGATGACCAACAAGATTGCAGGGAAATTTCAACATTTTACTCTATTAATTAATTGGAAGATTAAGTAAAGTGTGTGACTTTGCAACTCATATGCATCAGGTCATATTTATATGCATTTTATATGTGAATAGATTTATAAGTTTAGAATTGTTTATTATGTACTTTAGAAGTATTCTTTTAAATTTCTTTTATTAGCTTAGCCTATTTCTAGGTAAGTTAGCTGAAAATTGTCCTTATATCATCTCGGGGGAACTGTCAACTGCATCATGTCCTTCCGAGATTCTCCTCCTGTATTGTTTGTCCGATGCATTTTAGTTAAATTGATAGTGTTAGTCATATGTATCTATGTTTTCCTAGTAAATTTGTCGTGGCAGACAAGGTGCAGTTATATAATAAAAGGAAAAATTTAGTAGAATATATGTAGTAAATGGTATGTCAATGTGTGAATAGAATGTGTATTAGCAGAATATATTTAACAGTAAGTACAATATATACAATTTTGTTATAAAGCAAATTATTAGGAAATGTAGAATTTTACTTACTGGTATGTTGTAAAAATTATGTATAAATGAATCAAAGGGTTTTATTGTAACTAGAAATCTTCATATTTTATAGGACTATGTTTGAGTGAGTGGTAATTGATACTCGGTTTTATTTATTTTACTTATACCTTATTAAGTATGTAAAGAATCTTGCAATTTTTTAGGGGGACGGAATATCTGTAAGATACATTTAAGGTGATTAGAAGGTAGAAGTATGATAATTTTTTTTGCTCTGAATTTATTTGTATTTGTTGTTTAAGGATATTTTACATTCTCTTCCTCACAGGTGTACAAAGGCCTGGACATTGTGACAAATAAAGTAACAGCAGAGGAGCAGGCACAGGTGCGACACCACCTCTTGGATTTTGTGGACCCCTTGTCTCGGTACACTGTTGTTGACTTCCGAAATGCTGCCCTTCCTGTCATGGAGAATCTCCTCTCACAGAACAAGATGCCTGTCATAGTGGGAGGCACAAATTACTACATCGAGTCACTTCTGTGGAATGTACTCGTGGATAGTCTGCCGGCCAGTGAGGAGGATAACTCAGCTGCCAAAAAATTGGTCTACGATCGGGATAAGGAGTTTTACGTGCATTCATCCAAGCGAAATGCCAGTGGTGATGAGAATGCCTGGAAAAAGAGCAAGTTAAATAGTGATACCATCCTCAGTAGTGAGTGCAGTGGTGATGGTGAAGATGGCAGTGGTGGGTGCTGTGATGCCGATGGTGTAGAAAGTGTTGATAACAATAATTCCATAGGTAGTGCTAAGAAAAGTGGTGATGTGCAGCATGAAGGAAACACCAAGGAAAATAAGTTAATTAGTGAAGAAGAAAAGCCCTTGGAAAATGAAAAATGTAGTGATCATAGTGATGAAGAAAGAGAAGGAAAGAAAGATGATGCTGATAGTGCAAAGAGTGCAGTGTGGCAAGATACAGAGATCCCAACAGAGGAGTTATACCAAAGGTTGCAAAAGATTGATCCAGATGCAGCTGCCCAGTACCATCCTAACAACCGCCGGAAAATAATAAGGTAAGTTGGTATCCACTTTATTTATTTATTTTCATAGCTTGTGTTTTTTTTTGTTTTTTTTTTAAGGCAACTTTATTAGCTATTTTGGAAATTGTGTTTTGTTTGTTTGAAAGGCAACTCTTAACTATTTTGGAAATTGAGAAGAAATGTGAAAACCTATTTTACGGCATTAATTACTTCCTTTCATTATGGGAATACGCAAAGGAACATGGCATTCGTTGACATATTGCCATAGACATCTGATTGAAGTCAGAGAACGTCATACTAGATGTATTATTATAAACTAAACTAAAAGTGACATTATCTTGACATGACTCTGACATTGACTTAATTTCACATCACAGCCTGACTTCACTTATATCAGCCAGACTTTGGGTTACATCAGCTATACTTCAGGTGACAAAAGCCATATTTCAGAATTTATTAGCCATATATCATAAAACATCAGCCTGATTTTAGATGACTTTAATTGAGATTTCAGGTGAGGCATGCTTCGATTTAGAAGACATGAGCCTAATTTCAGATGACATGAGCCTGATTTCTGAGCCTGATTTCGGATGACATGAGCTGATTTCGGATGACATAGCCTGATTTTGACATGAGCCTGATTTCAGATGACATGAGCCTGATTTCAGGACATGAGCTTTATTTGATACATTAGCCCTGATTTCATGTGACATGATTTCATGACCATGAAAGGGATTTCTTGTGTGAAAGGGAGATGAATGAAAGGGATTTCTTGTGACATGAAGGGATTTCTTGTGACCAATGAAGGGACTTGTGACATGACATTGTACTTTTGACCTTGTGACAAATGACATAAGGGATTGTGACATGACATGAAAGGGATTTCTTGTGACATGAAAGGATTTCTTTGACATGTGACATGAAAGGGATTTCTTGTGGGATTTCTTGTGACATGAAAGGGATTTCTTGTGACATGAAGGGATTTTTGTGACATGAAGGGATTTCTTGTGACATGAAAGGATTCTTGTGACATGAAAGGATTTCTTGTGACTGAAAGGGATTTTTGTGACATGAAGGGATGACATGAGGGATTTCTTGTGACATGAAAGGGATTTCTTGTGACATGAAAGGGATTTTTGTGACTGAAAGGGATTTTTGTGACATGAAGGGATTTCTTGTGACATGAAAGGGATTTCTTGGTGGACATGAAGATGTGACGATTTCTTGGACATGAATGGGATTTCTTGACATGAATGGGATTTCTTGTGACATGAATGGGATTTCTTGTGACATGAATGGGATTTCTTGTGAATAATGGGATTTCTTGTGACATGAAATGATTTCTTGTGAATGATAAGATTTCTTGTGACATGATAAAGATTTCTTTGACATGAAAATTTCTTGTGACATGAAAAAGATTTCAGTGACATGACGTGAATGAAAAATTTCAGGTGACATTGAAAGAGTTCAGGTGACATGAAAAAAGATTTCTTCAGGTGACATGAAAAGAGTCAGGTGACATGAAAAAGAGTCAGTGACATGAAAAAGAGTTCAGGTGACATGAAAAAGAGTTCAGGTGACATGAAAAAGAGTTCAGGTGTGAAAAG
>NW_020869474.1:132066-134566 GCF_003789085.1 Penaeus vannamei
TAGGGGGAGGGGAGCGCCGGGGGGTTGGGGGGGGGGGGGCTGGTATGTGGGTGGAGGAGTGTGTGTGTGTGTGTGCGTGTGTGGGTCTGTTTTAGCACTCTGTGGTGTGATGGAGGAGGGGAAGAGGAAGAGAAGAGGGAAAAAAAAGAAACACGAAGAAGCACCTTTGCGAAGGCGAAAGAAAGTTGGAAGAAAGAAGAAGAAGGAATGGATAATGATGGAGGGGAAGTCGAAATAAAGAGAAATAGGGATGGAGAATGACGGAGGAAGAAGAAAAGTGAGAAGGAATGCGGAGGCGGAAAATGAAGTCATAGAAGAGAAACCGGAAGAAAAGAGGAAGCAGGAGGGAAGGATGGAGACGGGAAAATAAAAGGCCATAGAAGAGAAGCAGAAGTTGAGAGGAAAAGGAGGGAAAGAAGAGGAGGAGGCGGAAATGGGAAGGTCATAGTAGAGAGAAAGGAGGAGGAGGAGGAGGCGGAAATGAAGGTCATAGAGAAACGAAGTAGATACGGGGAGGAGGATGGGGGAGGAATAAGGTCAAGAAGAGAAACGAGAGGAAGGGGAAGGAGAGGAAATGAAGGTCATAGAAGAGAAACAGAAGTAATAGGAATACGGGAGAGGAAGAGGGGAGGAATTGAAGTCAATAGGAGGAGAGGAAGGACGGATGGGGAGGAGGAGGCGGAAATGAAGGTCATAGAAGAGAAAACATGGAGGAAGGCGAGAAAGGTCATAGAAGAGAAACAGCAGGAACAGCAACAAAACCCGTAATCACAGCAGCAACAGCAACGTTAGCAATAGCAGCAGTGCCAGTGAATCATGCGTGCATCAGATGAACGCATCCCGTGGCATTCCTTCGCGGTCTGTGCCTCCTCCTCTGTGTGTGTGTGTGTCTGTCTCGTCTGAAGTCATGAACGTTCGGAGGCCTGTGTCAGTCATGTGCTTGATCACCAAATAAGGCCTCACTTCTCCTCCGCCTTCCATCTCCTCCTCCTCCTAGGCTTGTATTTACGTTTATTTTTTTTTCTTTCTTTTTTTTAGTTTTCGCGTGTGTGTGTGTCTTCTCGTCCATCTTTTCCGCTACGAAGACAGGGATGGGGGAGAGGGGAAGAGGGGAGGAGGAGGGAAGGTGAGGGAAGGGAGGGAGGCGAGGTGGAGGGGGTTTGCGAGGGGAGGGAGGTTGGTGCTTGGGGTGGGGAAGGAAAGGTTGGGTTGGGGAGAGGGAGGGTAGTGGGAGGGGGGAGGTTGGGGTAGGGAGGGATTAATGGGGGAGGGGAAGGTTGGGAAGGAAGGGTGTAGTGGGGAGGATAGGGGGGGGGGGTGGAGACCTAACTGTCTTGCGAGGGAAAGACTTATGCTTTACTTATGCAACTCTTGCATACTTGTTCGAGTGCTTACCTCACAGGACGGTTATGTTTGACGTAATATCTTTCTTGTAGCTTCTCATCCCCTCCACCACCCCCCTCTCCTTCCTCTTGCTTCCTTGTCCCCCTTACCTCCCCTTCCTACCTCCCACCTCCTCCTCTCCTCTCTCTCTCGTCTCTCCTCCCTTCCCCCTCCTCTCAGTCTCCCCTCTCTCTCGCTCTCCTTCCTTCCCCCTCTTCTCACCTCCCCTCTCTCTCGTCTCTCCTCCCTCCCCCCTCTTCTCCACCTCCCACTCCCTTCCCGTCCTCTCTCCTCTTCCCGTCACACCCCCTCCTCCATTTCCCATCAACATGCATTGGCCCCACCCCCCATCGCCACCCTTCGTGCCCCATCTCATTCCATCGCATCCCCCGTATCCCTTTCCCTGTCCTTGGCATCACCCTTACCCCTTCCCCATTCGATGCCCCTTTACTGCTTTTCTGTCTGTCTCTCCTCTGTTAGCCCCTCTTCTCTCTCTTCTCTTTCCGTCTTCTCTATCCCCCACTCTTACTCGACCCCTCGTCTTCCTGCCCTCACCCCCCCACCCTCGTCCCCCCACACCCTCACTCCCACCTTCCTTTTCGCCCATGATTCCCCCGCCCCACAACATACACCCCACCCGCCAACACCTACCCTCACCCCCTCACTCCTCCTCGTCTCCCCTCCCCACCCCACCTCACTCCTCCCTCGTCTCCCCTCACCCCCACCCACCCTCACCCTCCCCCTCTCCCCTCACCCCACCCTCCTCTCCCCCTCACCCACCCTCACCCTCACTCCTCCCTCCGTCTCCCCTCACCCCACCCCACCCTCACTCCTCCCTCGTCTCCCCTCACCCACCCCACCCCACCCCACCCTCACTCCACCCACGTCTCCCCTCACCCTCCCCTCACTTCCCCCCGTCTCCCCTCACCCCACCCTGACCCCACCCTCGTCTCCCCTCGCGGCTGAGTCGATCGTCTGGTCCCTTACTTAGCGCTGCAAAGGCTTCTGCAGTCAGCATTCGCGGGTGTATGTACGTTTGTTCGTGTGCGTGTGTGCGTGTGTGTTCTTGTGCGTGCGTGTCTGTGTACGTGTTTGCTTGTACGTTTGTGTATGTGTA
>NW_020869474.1:139566-147066 GCF_003789085.1 Penaeus vannamei
GACCGTGGCGTATACATACAAACAAACAATCACACACACGGTTACAGCCACAATACAACCACAGGTAGACACAAGCATACGTACGCGCGCGCACACACTCACACACGCACGCACACACACCCGCACGACACAACACCGCACACACCACACACACACACACACACACACACACAGTATTAAACACAACCACAATCGCAAGGCACGCGCCATTCACTCACCCACCCACCTACCTCCTCACTCATGTACTGACACTCCCACCCTATCACTCACTCACTCCCTCACATGCTCACTCCCCTCTCTCTTCTCTCTCTCCCTACCTTCCTCTCCACCTTTTCCCTTCGTCCCCTACCCTGTCTCTCGTAATCACCCTACCCCCTGTCTCTTGTCCTCCTTCTACCACCATTCTCGTTCCTCCTTTCTCCCTCCTCCCCTCCACCCCCCTCCTCCTCTCCTCCACAACCCCTCCTCCTCTCCATCTAACTCTTCCCCTCCATCTACTCCTCCTCGTCCTCCTCCTCCTCCCCTCCACATCCTCTCCTCCTCTACTCCACCTCCATCTCCTCCTCCCTCCTGCTCCTACCTCCACCTCCTCCTCCCCCGCCCCCTGCCCCCCTGCCTCCACCACCTCCCTCCTCCTCCCTCTCCACCTCCTCCTCCCTCCTCTCCCTGCCTCCACCACTTCCTCCCTCCCCCATCCATCACCGCCCCCCCCCTCCCACGTTCACCGACTGATAACATTCACTCGATTCCTGTTTTATGTGCTATGAATGTTCTCGCACGCTGGAATGCGCAGTCCGCGACCCGCCGATGCCTTGGTATTCCTCCGCCTCCTCCTCCTCCTCTCCTCCGCCTCCTCTCTTCCCCCTCCTCCTCCTCCTCCTCCTCCTCCTCCGCATCCCCCTCCTCCCCCCTCCCCTCTCGCTCTCCTCTCCTCTCCTTCCTCTCCTTCTCCTCCTCCCTCCCCTCCTCCCTCCTCCCTCCTCTCCCCCTCCTTCTCCTCCGCCTCCTCTCCCCCCTCCTCCTCCGCCTCCTCTCCCCCCTCCTCCTTCGCTTCCTCTCCTCCTCTCTCCCTCCCCCTCCTTCTCCTCCCCCCTCTCCCCCCTCCTCCCCTCCGCCTCCTTCCCCTCCTCCTTTTTCTCCCCCTCCTCCTCCGCCTCCTCTCCCCCTCCTCCTCCTTTTTCTCCCCTCCACCTCCTCCTCCTCCTCCTCCTTCTCCTCCACTCCTCCTCTCCTCCCCCTCCTCCTTCTCCTCCCCTCCTCCTCTTTTTTTCGGCGTCTTCGTTTTTCTTTTCTTTTCCTCCGTCCTCCGCCACTCGTTTTCTTTTTATTTTCCTCCTGTTATTTTCCACTTCCTCCTCCCCAGTCTTTAATTTGCTTTTCTCTTCGTCCACCTCTCGCCTCCACCCCCCACCCTGTGTCTGTGCGTGTCGTTCGTCTGTCTGTTTGTTCGTCTGTCTGTCTCTTTCTGTCAGTTCGTCTGTCTGTCTCTTTCTGTCAGTTCGTCTGTCTGTCTGTCTCTTGTCTGTCAGTTCGTCTGCTGTCTGTCTCTTGGTCTGTCAGTTCGTCTGTCTGTCTGTCTCTGTCTGTCCGTTCTGTCTGTCTCTGTCTGTCCGTTCATCTGTCTGCGTGTTCGTCTGTCTGTCTCCGTTCGTCAGTCTGTCTGTCTCTTCGTCTGTCTGTCTGTCTCTGTCTGTCTGCGTCTTCAGTCAGTCTGTCCGTTCCTTCGTCCGTGCGCCCGTCCGTCCGTGCACACGCGCATATTTATGCTTTAACGGCGCGGCGCCCTCTCGAGAAGGTGAGTCACGGGAGAGCGAGGGCCGCCCGGCGCAAATAAAAGCCATTCTGTCATCTCACCCGCGTGACCCCACCGCTTACGCCATCCCCCTCTCTTGCTCTCTCTCTCTTCTTTCTTCTTCTTTCTCTTTTCTTTGTCTTTCTTTCTTTCTTTTTTCTTTCTTTTTTTGTTCTTTCTTTCTTTTTTCTTTCTTTCTTTCTTTCTTTCTTTCTTTCTTTCTTTTTCTTTCTCTTTCTCTTTTTCTTTCTTTATCTTTCTTTCTTTTTCTTTCTTTCTTTTTTTTTCTTTCTTTCTTTTCTTTCTTCTTTCTTTCTTCTCTTTCTTTCTTTTCTTTTTTCTTTCTTTTCTCTCTTCTTCTTCTTCTTTTCTTTCTTTCTTTCTCTTCTTTCTTTCTTTCTTCTTTCTTTTCTTTCTCTTTCTCTTTCTTTTCTCTTTCTTTTCCTTTCTCTCTTCTCTTCTCTCTCTTCCTTTCTCTCTCTTCTCTCTTTCTCTCTCTCCTCTCTCTCTCTCTCTCCTCTCTCTCTCCTCTCTCTCTCTCCTCTCTCTCTCCCCTCTTCTCTCTCCTCTCCTCCCTCTCTCTCTCTTCTCTCTCCTCTCTCTCTCTCATCTCTCTCTCTCTCTCTCGCTCTCTCTCTCTCTCTCTCTCTCTCCCTCTCTCTCTCCTCTCCTCTCTCCTTCTCTCTCTCTCTCTCTCTCTTCTCTCCCTCCTCTCCTCTCTCTCTCTCTCTCTCTCTCTCTCTCTCTCTCTCTCCCTCTCTCTCGTTCTCTCTCTCTCTCTTCGCTCTCTCGCTCTCTCGCTCTCTCGCTCTCTCGCTCTTCGCTCCTCTCGCTCTCTCGCTCTCTCGTCTCTCTCTCTCTTCTTCTCTCTCTTCTCTTCCCTACTCCTCCCATTCCTCCCTGTTTCCTTGGCTTGTTTTTGCTTTGTCTTACCTTGATTTATTTTATACTCTCTCTATCTCCTATTCTCTCACGTTCCTCTCTGTTTCCTTGCTTTTGCTTTGCTTTGTCTTTCCTTTGTTTTTACTTTATGCTTCTCTGTTTTCCCAATCCTCTGTTTCCTTGGCTTTGCATGCTGTTGTCTTATCTCGTTTTGCCTTTATGCTCTTTCTCTTCCTATTCCTCTATTCCTCTCCTCCTTTGCTTTGCTTTACTTTATTTTACTTTCCTTATTTTAGATTATCGCTTCCCTTGGTTTGTCGTGCTTTCCTTCCTTCTTTCTTGTCATTTTTTCTTTTCCTTCCGTCCCTTCTTCCTTTCATTTTCCTGTTCTTCATCCCCTCCCATTCCCTTCCTTCTCTCCTTCCTTTCCTTTTCTTGTCCTTCTCCCTCCTCCTTCCCTTTCCCTTCTACTTCATCCAATTTTACCCTTCTCCTTCACTCTTTCTCTGGTTTCTTGCCTCTCCTTCCCTTATCTCCTTTCCTTTATTTTCCTCTCCCCTCTCCTCTGCAACCCCTATCCTCCCATCTCTCTCTCCTTCTCTCCCTCCCTCTCTCCTCACTCTCTCCTCCCTCTCCTCTTCCCTCCCTCCCTCCTCCCTCCCTCCCTCCCTCCCTCCCTCTCCTACTTCTCCCTCCCCTCCCCTTCTCCCTCTTCTCCCTCTCCCCTCCTCCTCCCATCCCTCTCACCCGTAATCCCCATTACCCTCCATTTCCATCACACTCACTCCCCTCTCTAAATCCTCCCCATTCCTCTCATCCCACGGTCTCTTCATAATCAATATCAAATATATATATTATATATATATATATATATATATATATATATATATATATATATATATATTGCATATATATGCACATTTTTTGGATGGGGGTCAAGCTGTGGGGGGTAGGTGGGGAGTGGTGGGTGGGTGGGTTCGGCCCCATTCCCATGCTCTGTTGCGCTGTTCTGGACGATCGGAACGTGTTCGGGACGTGTTATGGCTCGTCGCTACTGATCCGATGAGTCATCATGACGAGCGGTTATGCTTACACGCTGTCAACGCTTTCTTATCATCATCGTCATCATCATCCTACCTGTACTCCTCTCCCTCCCTAGCTATACCTCTTCCTCCTTTTTTAAAATTTCTTATTCTCCTCCTCCTTCTACTTCTCTCCTTATTCTTCGTTTTTTTTCTCCTTCTCGTTTCTCCTCCTTCCCCTTCTCTCCTTTCCTCCTCCATCTTATTCTCCTCCTCCTCTTCCTCGTCGTTTCTATCTACCACCACTATTTTTTCTCCTCCTCCTCCTCATCTTACAACACCACAGGAAAGAAAAAAAGGAGAGAGAAAGGAAGGGAGGGAAAAGGGGGAGAGCGGCGATAGACGGAAGAGCGGAAACAGCGTGAACCTCCATTGCAGTCTCCTCTTCTTCCCATTCGCTCGCCCCTGAGGTAACGGTGGGTCGCCTTGTCACGTTGGGTAACGTAGGAATTGGGGCAGTGCGGGTGTGTTAGGGGAGGGAGAGAGAGAGAGAGAGAGAGAGAATGGTTATATATATATATATATATATATATATATATATATATATATATATATATATATATATATATATATATATATATATATATATTATATATATATATAATATTATATATATATATATAATTTATGTATGCATGAATTATGTTCAGTATTTATATTATATATAATACATAATCTAATATAATATATAGTATATTATACATGTACACGTGCACTCACCGCGCACGCACACATACGCGCACGGCACGCACGCACGCACGCACGCACACGCACGCACGACACACACACACACACACACACACACACACACACACACACACACACACACACACACACACACACACACACACACACACACACACACACACACACACACACACACACACACACACACACACACACACACACACACATCCTCGTCCTCAGCGCCCACTCTCACAAATATGAGTGTGAGGGTCCGAGGCAATTAACCCCGATCTGATTTGGTATTCCTTTGAGAGCGGGGACTTGCGAGGGGAAACTAATTAATTGTTTTTATCTAAGCACAAGCGCGGGTCCGCCGAGGCCCCGGCGAGAGCCAGGGAAATGAGGAGTGGTGGGTGTGAGGGGAAAGGGGTTGGGGAGAGGGGAAGGGGTGGCTGGGGTGAGGGGAAAGGGGTTGGGGAGGGGGTGGCTGGGGATTGGGGAAGGGTGGGCGGGTCTGCTAGAGGGGTGGGGGAGGGGAAGAGGTGGGAGGGGGTCCAAGAGAGAGAAAAGGGGGTGCTAGTGCATGAGAGGGGGGAGGGGGTGGGGAGTGTAGGTGCACGGGAGAATGAGCAAAGGAATGGAAGAAAAGGGTTAATGGGGAAAGGGGGTATTGGGGCGTAGGAAGGGCTTTTTTAGGGGAGAGGGAAGGGGGTGGGAGTGCATGAGAGAGGGAAAGGGGAAGGGCAGGGTCTCCAAAGGGGATTGAGTGCCTGGGAGGGGATGGAGGGGAGAGGGGAGGCGAGGTTGATGGAAGGGGGAAGAGGGAGAGGGAGGTGGGAGGAAAGGGGAGTGGGAGGAAAGGGGCGTGGGGAGAGGGTGGTGGGGTGCAAGGTCGTAGGAAGGGGAGGGAAGGGGGAGTAAAAGTGCTGTTTTTTTTCGTTTCATATCCCTTGCTTCCCTCTTGTTTCTTCTTTCTGTTGTCTTTGTTTTCATTCCCTCCCTGCCTCCTCCCTCTCCCTCCTCCCTCCCTCCTTCCTTGCCCTCCTCCTCCTCAATATTTCTCCCACTCATTACACAGCAAGTTGTCATTAGGCAATAAAGTTGTGTTTTCCATAAATTCAGTTAAGCGTATGTACATTCATACATACATGCATACATACATACTTACTTACTTACTTACTTACTTACTTACTTACTTACTTACTTACTTACTTACTTACTTACTTACTTACTTACTTACTTACTTACTTACTTACTTACTTACTTAAATAAATACATACATACATACAAACATATATACATACATGCATATATACATATATACATGCATGTATACATATGTATACATATATACATACAATCATAAACACATACACATGCATGCATACGTTGATACGTTCATGCTGAAATGTGCATGTATGCATATCGGACTTCATGCTTACGTGTATGTTAGATAAACAGTTTAAACGAAAAGTAATGGTGAAACCTATGATAATGAGAGACATACAGACGGGAGAAAGAGAAAGGTAGAGAGAGGAGGAATAAGTGAAAGGCAGAAGAGAAAGATTAGGCGAATGACCTCACTCCACCCACGGCTCGCACCAGCTGTATGTCACCACCTGGGAGAGGGGAGGGGGGACACGGGAGGAGAAGGGAGGGGAGTGGGTAGGACAGGGGAGGGAAGGGGAGGGGAGGGGAAGGGAGGAGACCCGAGGGAAGAGCATGGGAGGGAAAGGGAAGGGAAGGGAGGAGTCTCGACGGGAGAGCAGGGGAGGGAGGAGACCTGAGGGGAACAGGGGGAGTGGAAGGGAGGAGACTCGAGGGGGAGAGCAGGGGGAAGGGAAGGAAAGAGTGGGTAGACAGGGGGGGGAGTGTAAGTGAGGGCAGAACAGTAAGGAGGAGGGGGGGGGGGGGTAGAGAGGGAGATAAACTTAGCCTGGGTGACTGACCTGGAGAGTGACGTGCCGCGAGGGAGGGGTAGGAAGGGAGTAAAAGAGGAAAAAAAGTGGGGAGGGGTGAAGGGAGAGGGAAAGAGGAAAGAGAGAAATACGGAAAACTTATAACAAAAAGTAAATTGTGTGGATGCTGAAAACAAAAGCAAAGAAGTGGGATACAAGGCAGGGTAAGAGGCAAGATTGAAGAGAAGATGTAGGATTGGGAAGAACGAATAAAGAAGGAGCCGTGACAAAGAGGAAGGCGGGAATGGGAGGAGGGTCGATAACGCCGTGGAGAGAGGGAATGGGAATCATAACACCCAGGGGGAAGGGAACTGGAAGGAAGAAGAACCAGCAACAGCGAGGTGGAGAACGAAAATAGGAGAGAGAGAGAGAGAGAGAGAGAGAGAGAGAGAGAAAGAGAAAGAGAAAGAGAAGAGAAGAGAAGAGAAAGAGAAAGAGAGAGAGAGAGAGAGAGAGAGAGAGAGAGAGAGAGAGAGAGAGAGAGAGAGAGAGAGAGAGAGAGAGAGAGAGAGAGAGAGAGAGAGAGAGGAGAGTGAGTGAGAGAGAAGAGAGAGAGAGAGAGAGAGAGAATGAGAGAGAGAGAGAGAGAGAGAGAGAGAGAGAGAGAGAGAGAGAGAGAGGAGAAGAGATGAGTGAGAGAGAGAGAGACAGACACAGAGAGAGAGGTAAGAAAACGCCCACAGAAAAGAGAAAGGAATGCTAAAGAATTGCGAGAAGCGAGGGGAAAAGGGAAGGGGAATAAAGTAGGATCAGCCACACCGAAGGGGGGAAGAAAGGAAGTACAAGAGAATCAGTGACGTAAATGGGGAAGAATAGGAAGGGTGAACATGAGGGACGCCGAGGGAAGAGAGAAAGAGGAATGAGAGAGAATGATTGACGCTAAAGAAAGAGGAATGAGAGAGAATGAGTGACGCTAAAGGAAAGAGGAAAGCTGAGAGGAGTGATGAATGAGAGAATGAGTGACGCTAAAGAAAGAGGAATGAGAGAGAATGAGTGACGCTAAAGAAAGAGGAATGAGAGAGAATGAGTGACGCTAAAGGAAAGAGAAATAAGGAATGAGAGGGAAGAAAGGGAACGAGCGAGGAATAGCGACGGAAGG
>NW_020869474.1:152066-162066 GCF_003789085.1 Penaeus vannamei
TGAACGTAGATCACTTTCATCAAATTTTGTTTTGAAGTGTTATTGTTTTGAAAACTACAGAATTTATGAAGTTCTTTTAGAATGCTTGTTTTAGAGATGTTATTGATAGTTCTTTTAGATTGATAATTTTAAAGATATTATTGATATTTATTTGGAATTACAGTTTTTAAGATAATATTTTTAATATTGTGACCCCTATCAGTGGTACTGAGTCGTGTTTTGAAATATATTTAGTTTTCTTTCCTTGGGATCCGTCGGACCTGCAAAATATTTAGAAATTGTTATTAATGATATGAACAATAATGGTGCTTTCGAATGGAAACGTTTGTTCTGAATGATCAAGTTTTGTGAATGAATTGGGCTAATAAAATCACCATAAGACTGGATGAATTGTTTGTCCGTATTTGTAATATAACCTTTAAAGGCTCAATGTATTATCAGTGCGTATCTTTATTGGAATTACGTTGGTCTGTTTTTTTAATGTGCGCGGAATTAATTAAAAGGAGGGGATTAAAGTGATATGATAAAAGATTTTGTAGATTCCGTACAATTTGGGTTGATGTCGGATTCCGTTTTTTTTTTTATTGCTCTTAAGGGACGTTTTTGTTAAGGGTTTTGTGATTAAGGATTCGAGAGAAAAAAAATAAATTAAGGGGTCGTGTAAATAAGGCAGAAAAGTCGAGTGGAATGAGGGGTACTTCCTGAATAAAAAAAAAAAAAAAAAAAAAGATAGGAAGGAAAGGAAGAGAGGAGGAGAGGAGGAGAAAGGGAAGAGGAAGAGGGGGAGGAAAGGGAAGAGGAAGAGGAAGAAATAATTTAGGGAAATCGTGAATGAAGGGGGAAAGGATGATTTGAAAGAGGGACCTTGTTCATTATTTTTTGTTATTATTATTGAAGCAGAGAGAAGGGATAGCATTGTTTACATTCCGTTACATCGGTTTGGTTATTTATATTTATGCTTTTACGTGTTGTGTGTGTGTGAAGAGAGAGAGAGAGAGAGAGAAGAGAGAGAGAGAGAGAGTGAGAGTGAGGAGAGTGAGAGTGAGAGTGAGAGTGAGAGAGAGAGAGAGAGAGAGGGAGAGAGAGAGAGAGAGAGAGAGAGAGAGAGAGAGAGAGAGAGAGGAGAGAGAAGAGAGAGAGAGAGAGAGAGAGAGAGAGAGAGAGAGAGAGAGAGAGAGAGAGAGAGAGAGAGAGAGAGAGAGAGAGAGAGAGAGAGAGAGAGAATGGGGGTGGGGGAGGGCGTTTTCTGCTCCAATTTCTCCCGTGCTTTGTATGTGTGTGTGTGTGTGTGTTTGTATTGTATTTGTTTAGTGTAGTGGCACGTCTGGGTGCTTACATGTGAGGGGTATGCTATGTTAGAGGTTAGTGTATATAGAACGAAATTGGCAGGTCGCGTGACGTTTGTGTGTGTGTATATATATATGCATATAGACTAGTGTGCAAGTAGAAAGGCTGGTTTGTTTATACTTACGGTATGTACGCATGTATGTATGTATGTATGTATGTATGTATGCATATAGACTAGTGTGCAAGTAGAAAGGCTGGTTTGTTTATACTTGCGGTATGTACGCATGTATGTATGTATGTGCGTGTGCATGTATGCAGGCCTGTGTGTGTTGATTGTTGGAATACAGAGGTAATATGCAGGGCTTTGTTAATTTTTAAGCTAGGCCTATGCTTGCGATGGGTGTACATATAAACGCAGGCGTGTATGTACTAGGCAAGGCCTGTGTGTGTAAGAGTATGCGTATGTCATTGTAAGAACGCCAAGTTAACGCGTATGGCTGTGTGTGCATGGACGTACATATGTAAGTATACATTTGTATGCATGACTAGTTTTGCATGTATGTCATCGTAAGAGTGCAAAGTTAAATGCATGGCCCTCTTGTTTATAATTACGATGTACGTGCATTGTGCATGTGGGGGAAGATGAACACACACAGACGCACAGGAACGTGTACACAAAATGAAAAGAAGCAATAACCATTTTCACTCCATCTTCATTTCTTGTTGTTGCTTGTTGCTTTTCGTGTACGTTTGTTTATTTGTATGTATGTATATGTGTAAGCATGTATGTATGTATGTAAACTTGTATATATGTTTGTATGTAAGTATGTATGTATGTAAACATGTATTTATGTTTGTATGTAAGCATGTATGTATGTAAGCCTGTATATATATATAATATATATATATATATATATATATATATATATATATATATATATTGTGTGTGTGTGTGTGTGTGTGTATTTAAATGTGTGCAAGTTCGTATGTATATGCGCATTGTATGAGAACATGTATGTATGTATGGTAGCATGTATGTTTTTATGGAAGCATGTAAGTTTATGTATGTATGGAAGCATTTATGTATGTATGTATGTATGTATGTATGTATGGAAGCATTTATGTATGTATGTATGTATGTATGGAAGCATTTATGTATGTATGGAGGCGCTTATATATGTAATTGTAAGGACGCAAAGTACGTGACGAGTATTCAGGTCTTTGGGACTGTTGGTGTGGTGGGCGGCGGGCGGCTTGTTGACAGTGGGCCTGGCGCAAATAGTTAGTGTCTTGCCTCTCCGTGTCGGGCGCGTGAGGGGGTGGGTGGGGATTGGGTGGGTGGGTGGGTGGATTAGGGATTGGGTGGGTGGGGGGTGGATTAGGGGTGGATGGTGGATTAAGGGGTGGATGGGTAGGTGGGTGGATTAAGGGATGGATGGGTGGTGAGTGGATTAGGAGATCGTAGATTGGGGGTATGTGGATAGGTGGGTGGATGGGTGAATAGGAGGTAGGGGGGAGTGTTTTGGGAGGATAGGTGGGTGGATGGGTGGATTAGGAGGTAGGGGGGAAGGTGGGTGGGAAGATAGGTGGATTGGTGGGTGGATTGTTATGTGGGGGGTGAGGAGGTGGATTCGCAGGTATGGGGAAGGTGGATGGGTGGAGTGGATTGGGGGGTAGGTGGATTAATGGGTTGGTGGGTGGATCGAGGGGGTAGGTGGGAGGTGGGTGGTGGGTGCATAGATGAGAAGGTGGGGTAGAAGGATAGGTGGGTGTGTAGGATAAGATGGAATGGACATTGTTAGTGGATTGGGTGGATTAGGGGATGGGGAATAGATGGGAAGGTTGGAGGGTGGATAGATGGGGGAATAAGGTGGATTAGGAGCCCGGTGGATAGATGGGAAAGTGAATGGGCGATTAGCTAGGGGGAGGAAGGTCGATATGCTAGGCGGATGGGCGTGGATAAGAGTGTAGGAAAATGGTTAGGCGTTAAGGTGGATCCGTGTTGGCTCCGTGGATAAGTTGAAAAGTGGATAGGTGGTTGGGTGGATAGGCATATATTACAGGTATATAGGAAAATGGATAGACGGGAAAGTGGATAGTCTGATGGCTGGGGGTGAATAGAGCAGCAAATTAAGAAATAGGAATAGATAGATGGATAAAAATGGTGGGCAGAGTGTCCATGTATTATATATTGGATGGATAACCGGGTCGACAAGTGAATGGATAGATGGATATTGATAAGACAGATGAATAGGTGAAGGATGGGGGGATAGATTAGCGGAAAGAAGAGAGAAAAAATGAGAATTGATAAACAGAGGAATGGAAAGTAGAGAGGAAATGAAGAGAAGCTGATAAAACGGAGGAAATAGATAATAAATAGAGGAGGGGGTGGGATGGGGGGATAGATTAGCGGAAAGTAGAGAGGAAAATGAAGAGAAGCTGATGAACAGAGGAAATAGATAAGGAGTGGATAGAGGAGCGGTGAAGAGAAGCTGATAAACAGAGGAAATAGATAAGGAGTGGATAGAGGAGCGGTGAAGAGAAGTTGATAAACAGATGAAATAGATAAGGAGTGGATAGAGGAGCATGAACGGAGGAAATGGATAAGGAGTGGATAGAGGAGCGGTGAAGAGAAGTTGATAAACAGAGGAAATGGATAAGGAGTGGATAGAGGAGCGGTGAAGAGAAGTTGATAAACGGAGGAAATAGATAAGGAGTGGATAGAGGAGCGGTGAAGAGAAGTTGATAAACAGAGGAAATGGATAAGGAGTGGATAAAGGCGGTGAAGAGAAGTTGATAAACAGAGGAAATGGAGAAAGGAGTGGATAGAGGAGCGGTGAAGAGAAGTTGATAAACAGAGGAAATAGATAAGGAGTGGATAGAGGAGCGGTGAAGAGAAGTTGATAAACAGAGGAAATGGAGAAGGAGTGGATAGAGGAGCGGTGAAGAGAGTTGATAAACGGAGGAAATAGATAAGGAGTGATAGAGGAGCGGTGAAGAGAAGTTGATAAACAGAGGAAATAGATAAAGAGTGGATTAGAGGAGCGGTGAAGAGAAATAGATAAAGGAGTGGATAGAGGAGCGGTGAAGAGAAGTTGATAGACAGAGGAAATAGATTAAAGAGTGGATTAGAGGAGCGGGTGTCGTCTCGATCCGCGCGTGGGTTTATCGCTGTCTTGACCCTGGCAGAAGTAAGCGAGCGCTCCTTAGGCAGATGAGCACCTCGCCGCCGACCCGACCGAGGTGAGGGGGTGGGGGGGGGGAGGCGTAAGGTAGAGGGGGGGAAGGGGTTGGGCGTATGAGCACCTCGCCGCCGACCCGACCGAGGTGAGGGGTGGGGTGGGGTGCGTGGGGTGGGGGGGAGGGAGGGTTGGGTGTAAGGTGGGAGGGGGGGAAGGGGATGGGAGGGGGGTATTGGGAGGTGGAAGGGGGTGCAAGGAGGGGGAAAGGGGGGTGTATGAAGGGGGGGAAGGGGGTGTAAGGAGGGGGATTAATAGAGGGGGTTGCCTAAGGTAAGAGGGAATGGAAGGGGGCGTAAGGTAGAGGGGAGGATGAGGGGTGATGGAGGGGGTTAAGGTAAATGAGAAAGGGGAAGGTAGAAGGGTGAACGGGAGAAGAGAAAAGAGGAGTGGTGGTGGGGAGGGGAAGGAGAGAGAGTAAAATGGGGAGGGGCGTAGGTTGGAGATGGGCGGGGGGGGGGAGTCTAAAGGGGGAAGAAGGAAAGAGGAGTGGGTGGGGCGGGAGGGGGGAGTTGTAATGACAGTCGGGATCGTTCATCACTGGGTGAGGTACGGGTCATTCGCTCTCCTTTCCGTCTTCCTTCTTCCTTCGTTTTTCGCCCCCTACCCTCTACCACCCCCTCACCCCCCCCACCCTTGAAGCCCAATCCCTACCTCTTCTTCCCACTCTTTCCCTAACCCCTCCCCCCTATATCTCTACCCCTACCCCCTCTATCCTGCTAACCCCTACCGTCCTTACCCCTTCCTACTAACACTTACCCCCTCCATCCTCCTCCTCCACCCCCATCCTCTTCTCCACCCTCATCCGCCTCTTCCACCCCTCCCCTCCCCTACCTTACCCTGCCCCCAACCCCCTAGCTTCGTCACCCTTCCCTCTACCCCTACCCAGCCCCTAAACCCGCCCACTCTCCCCTATCCCCCCATTCCTTACCCCCTCTCCCCCTCCCCTCCCACCCTTTCCCCCTCTCCCCTCCCCCTCACACCCTTTCCCCCTTCCTCCTCTCCATCTCCACCTCTCCCATTCTCCTCTCCCCCCTCCCCCCTTCCTCCCTCTCTCCCCCTCCACCTTCCACCCTCCATCTTCCCCTTCACCCCCGAACTCCACTCACCTCCCCTACCTCGTACATCGGCCGAGTGTTTGGTTCTTGTCTCCTTCCCATTACTCGTGTGTTATCTCTCTTCTGTTTGTTTCGCGTAGGCCTATGCCCGTTTATCTCGTGTGGGCGCTCTTTCCATTGTCTTTGTTTATTTTGTCTGCTTCATGTTAGCGTGGATCATGATACCTATAGGTGTAAAGCATGAGTTGCATACACATACAGACATAGCCTATATATGTATGTTGAATGCGGTAAATTATATATATGTATGTATATATATATATATATATAATATATATATTATACTATATATATTATATATAATATGGTGTGTGTGTGTGTTGTGTGTACATATATGTATGTATGTATGTATGTATGTATGTATGTATGTATATATGTATATACGTATATATTATAATGTACACACATGCATAGGTAGATAGATAGCTTAGTAATTAGTTAGATTAAGTAGCTAGATATACAAGATAGATAGCACATGCTCATACTAATTTATGCTAATATGTGTATATATAATATTATATATATATATATATATATATATATATATGTAGTATGTATGTATGTTTGATTGCGAATATGTATATATATATGTATGTGAATGTGGTTGTCTGTGTATGTATGAATATATGCATGCATATATAATATTATAATATATATATATATATATATATATAATATTATATATATATATATATATATATATATATATATATGCACACGCACACGCACCACGTTCTGTCTCCTTTTCAACTACCCCACCCCTCATCACCCATCTCTATCCCTATCCCTAAAACTCTTCAATCTCTTTCCAACATCCTCCCCCCCTCACATTCACTCACTTTCACGCACATCTCTTTCACTCTCACTCACTCTCGCTCACTTTCACGCACTCTCTCTCATTCTCGCTCACTTTCACGCACTCTCTCTCATTTCTCGCTCACTTTTCACGCACTCTCTCTATTCACTCTCACTCACTCGACTCTCACTCTCCCTGGTCAGCATCCCCTTATTAAAAAAGTATTGGGAAGAAGTTCATGAAAAGATGTTCACGTTTTATAGTGAATAAAACGTGAACGCTCATTAGGATAATGGGGATGATGAGGTTGATGATGATAGTGGCGATGTTGATAGTAATGATAGTAATTATTGTGATGATGATGATAATGGTCGTGGTGGTTTTAACACCTGGAGATAACTAACTATTGTGATGATAGTGAGATATTGTAACTCTTGTAATGATGATGACAACGGTGGTGGTGATACTAATTTTAAAGATTATCTTTTATACTGCTACTATTAGCAGTACAACATATGATAATGATAATGATAGTAACAGTAACGATAAGGATAACAGTAATAATGCCATAATTGTAACAGTAAAGGTGCTGTCACACTAGCACTTTTTCCGTCAATTTTTTTTTGACAATTTTCTGAAATTTTGTCCATTTTTGACGCGAATTGTCGATTTTCCCAGTCAGACGATAATGATGCGTTTTCCGTCTGAAAACCTTTCCGTCAACTTTTTCAGCCAAGCATAGTCAAATCATGAGTTTATATTCGAGAATGTTGTAATTTGTTTAATATAAAATTGTCCAAAAATTGACGGAAAAAGTGCTAGTGTGACAGCACCTTAAAATAGATAGTAATAGTAACGATAATGTGATCATAAGGTCAATAATGGTAATGATATAGTACCAACAGCGACAGTAATGATAATATACAGTAATGATAATACTGATAATAAGTGAGATTATCAACAACAACAGCGGTAGACCTCAGGCACAACAGCAACGGATATCGACCGGGCAGGCGAATCCAATTTGCGGCCGATAATGCAGGGCGACGCGGAATGGCCGATAAACGGGAATTAGCGAATAATACGGGCGGCGAGGGAAGGGGCGGGCGGCCGTGAATCAGGTTTTAGGATTGCTGTTTGTTAATTTATTTTTTTCGTTTATTTGTTTTGGTTAGATTCTTAGAGGAGGGTGGATAAAGAATGAGAAAGAAAGAGAAGAGAGAGAGAGAGAGAGACAGACAGACAGGACAGACAGACAGACAAGACAGACAGAGATAGAGAAAGGAAAATAAAGAATTGAGGAAAGAAAGGGAAGAGACAGACAGACAAACAGACACAGAAAACGAGAAAGCGCAAGCTATATATAAAGGCTATATCGCATAGGTTTCCCTCTCTCGCTATTTTTTTTCACCAGGAAGCTTGACCAGCGCTAGGTATTTTGGCGAAAGCAAGTCTTGATTGAGGCGATTCACCCTAACCCCATTTCTCTCCTCCCCCCTCTCTCCACCACTACCTCCTACCTCACCCGACCACCAACACCACCACCACCCCCACCACCAACACCACCACCACCACCATCACCACCACCACCTCACCCCCACCACCACCACCACCACACCCCCCACCACCACCACCACCACCCCCACCCCACCCCACCAATACCACCATCACCACCATCACCACCACCATCACCACCATCACCACCAACCACCACCATCACCACCCACCACCACCACCACCACCACCACCACCTCCACCACCACCACCATCCACCACCACGCTCCCCACCACCACCAACCACCACCACCTCTACCATCACCCCCCCCCCACACACCCCACCACCAACACACACACAAACACACACACACACACACACACACACACACACACACACACACACACACACACACACAACACATCACACACACACACAATAGCTGAGCAATTAGACTTAATGGTGGTAATGATGATCACGAAAACTCATTATCATCTTTATTTAGTATTGGTGTCGTTCCTCCTGCGTTCGGTGTTTTGGTATTTTCTTTATTCTTTTATTTTTTGAGTAGTCTTGGTATTAATTAATTAACATAATAGTATATGTTAATTTGTGTCATTATGTTGAGTTTCATTTTATTTAGTTTCGTTACCGGATCTTCGGTTACTATTTCTCATCTGAGGTTGTATTTTGGTGTATAATGCCATGTAGATCTATATATAGGCCTATGTACATGTTACCTTGTATGTGTTGTGTACAGTACTCCGGTGCCCTTCTTGCCTCCATTTTTCCGTTTGTGCGAATGTACTCGTTTTGTGGTGGGGTCGTGTCCTGTCCGTCAAATAAATGTATGTTTTTATTTCATCGCCTCCGGGATGTTGCCAGCGTTTTTGTTATATTAGTTACGGTTTGTACGTCGTCCTCGCTCACTTTCTCCTTCTTTTTTTTCTCTTCTTTCTCCCTCGCTCTTCTTTTTTCTTTCTTCTCTTTTTTTCATTCTTCTCTCTTTCGCTCTTTCTTTCTCTATTTCTTTTCTTTCTTTCTCTATCTTCTTTCTTTCTCTATCTCTTTTTTCTTTCTTTCTTTCTTTCTTTCTTTTCTTTCTTTCTTTCTTTCTTCTTTCTTCTTTCTTCTTTCTTTCTCTTTCTTTCTTTTTTCTTTCTTTCTCTCTCTCTCTCTCTCTCTCTCTCTCTCTCTCTCTCTCTCTCTCTCTCTCTCTCTTCTCTCCTCTCTCTCTCTCTCTCTCTCTCTCTCTCTCTCTTCTCTTATTCTCGCTCTCTTATTCTCTCTCTCATATTCCTCTCTTCCCCTCTCCCTCACCTCCCTCCTTCCCCTCATTCCCCCTTTTCCCTCCCATCCCTCTCTCCCTCTCCGTCGTAGTTTAACCTTCGTGTTACGGGTAATTGTGTTGACGTAAAACCGCAGTTGTGGCGAGAGATAAACACGTGTACCGAGTGGACAAAAGTTTGGCCCCAGGTTTCGCTTGTGGGCGTGTATATAACTGTTTTTCATGGGAGGGCGTGGCTTATTTTGCTGTTGTTTTTTGTTCATTTGTTTTGTGTCGTGTTTGTTACTGTTATTTGGTGGTGTTTTTGTTTGTTTGTTTGTTTGTGTTTAATGGGTTTTGGGGGGGTGTCTTTGCGATGGTTGGTTATTTTTGTATGGGGGGGGTTAGAAGTGGAGGGGGGGTGAAGATGTAAGGCGGAGAGAAGGGGAAGAGACAGCGGCACTAAATTAGGAAAAGGGGAAGGGGTCGATTCAGAAAAGAAAGAATAGGAGGAGGAGGAGGAGGGAAAGATAATAATTGACGAGAGAGAGAAAAAGAAGGGGAAGACGGTAAACAGGAGCAGAGAAAGAAAGAAAGAAGAGGAAAAAACAGAACGGGCAAGAGAACGAAAAAGGGGGAAAGAGAAAGAGGGGAGAGAGAGCCTTGCCATAAAGAGGGGAATAGTCGTACATCCCGAACGTGTGTTTGTTGGTTGCTCAGGTCAGGGAGGGATGGGGAAGGAGAGGGAGGAGAGAGAGGAGAGGAGAGGAGGAGAGGGGGAGAGAGAGGAGAGGAGAG
>NW_020869474.1:174566-179566 GCF_003789085.1 Penaeus vannamei
TCTTGTTATACATCGAAGACATTTTGTATAGAGATGCGGGTGCATTATATGTTGCTAATGTTACAATATTGGCTTGGTAATGTATTTATGGTATATTGTTTTATGCAATGCAATAAACAAGAAAGTAAAGCAGAGAATCTTATAATCACCAGACTCTGATCTTACGCACAGGAATTGTAATCTAATATTTATCCGTTTAAGATAGTATATGGTCCAAATGTATTATTTATATCCGTTTTCCTTATCATCTCATCATGTTTAGAGAAGGGCAGATATGCTACTACGGAAAAGCGGGCAGCCATGCAGGGGAGCTTGTTAGGTTGCTTGAAACGTTAAAACTGCAGCGTGAGCTAAAAAAAAAAAAAAAAAAAAAAAAAAAAGCACGCTGGTTTTCATATATATATATTCACTGACAAAGAGCAACATGTTTCCACATCCAATATTACAAAATACGTAAAAAAAAAATTTACGGGTCGCCGAGACTTGCAAGGAACACCCGAGCAATAACAGTTTCCGCTGGAGGTTGCCAATAATCTCTTCCAATCGACTCCCCTCGTCACTGCTTTGGTCCTCGCAAGGCGTTTTGTGTTAAGAGATATTATGACATATAGCGGCGGACAAAAGTTCATTAGCGAATTGAGGCTTCGAACCTTTATTACCATACACAAAACTGTGGTATCAAGTGGATGTTCGAAACGAAATTCGAAACATGCTCGACAAAACTTTTGACCGCGACTCTGCCTTGGGGTTTGTAGACTATTTGCTTTGCTTTCCATATAAGGAAAGAGCCACAGATAGAATTTAATTGGTGACGCAGAGCGAGCAACAATGGTAGGGTCGACCTAGGATGACTCCCACAGGTCACTTTAGGTGCCCGTCAGTCGCTCATCTTACTAATTGTAAACATACGCGCATGGAAACAGGTTATTCAAAGTGATTTTAGTGATTTTCCTGAGTATATTTCTGATACTTATGAAACTTCTGTGAATGGAATTGCAGTGCTCTGTGTGGCTTGCTGTTATGTTGTCTTCTCGTTATCATACTCATAATGATAATGATAATAACAACGATGATACTAATAACGATAACAAATAATGATATTAAGAACAAATATATTAATGACAAGGACGGTAAATATATTAACACTAATGATCACAATAATAATGATAATTAAGAATATAATAGCATTATTATTGATAGTGATGATAAAATTAATCAAAATGATATTAAGGAACAAATATACCGTCCTTTTCATTAATATAAAAAAGGACGGTAAATATATTAACACTGATGATCATAAATAATGAATATAATAAAGAAAATAATAGCATTATTATTGATAGTGATGATAAAATTAATCAAAATGATATTAATGAAGATGATGCTGATGATAATGATGATAACGATGATGATAATGATGATGATGATGAAGCTAATGCTGATGATGAAGAAAATAATAATGATCACAATGGTAATGATACTTGTAAGGATAGTGATGATAACAATAATTATAATAACAATGGTAATATTAATAATAATGATTATGATGATAATAATGATAATACTAATAATATGGTAATAGTAATAATAATATGGTAATAATGATAATAGTGGTAATGATAATAATATTGGTAATAAAAATAATAATGACAATGATCATGATAATTATTGTAATAACGGTAATGAAAAAAAAAAAATAATAATTTTAATGATAATATTGATGATGATTATAGTAATGATAATGATTAGGAAAAAATTAAATAATAATAATAATGATAATAATAATAATGATAATGATAATAATAATAATAATAATAATAATAATAATAATAATAATAATAATAATAATAATAATAATAATGATTATGGTAATAATAATGATAATAACAATAATGATAATGACATTGATAATGATAATAAGAATAAAAAGAACAATAATGATAAGTTGATAATGATAGTAATGATAATAATGATAATAGAAATGGTAAGAACAACAACAGCAACAACAACAATGGCCATAGTGATAATTGTGAAAGTAGTAGTAGGAATAATAAAAACACTTCAGTACTAATAATGATGACACTAATGATGAGACCAATAATAAGAACAACATTAGTATTATGAGCACGTTATCTAAAAGTAAAAAGTAAAACATTAATAGTAACAACAACATCCAAAGTAAAAACATCAACGGTAATAATAACAGAATCATAAATATAAACTAATATCCAAAGAAAGTAGAATCTAATCATCATATATAAACTTGACGGGTTCCACTTTATCAACTAAAAAAAAAAAAAAAAAAAAAAAAGAAGAAGCAGAAAGAGAAAAAGAAATAGAAAAAAACTAGAAGAAAAAGAAAAAAAAGAAAGAAGAAGAAAAAGAAGAAGAAGAAAGAAGGAGAAGAAGAAAAGAACAAAATCGAAAGGCACGGAAGTCAGAAGAATTTAGATCATTCCATCACCAAAGTTAATAAGTATATACATGTGTATACTTTATCGCACGTATCTTTTTGTTTAAACATAGATTTTCATAATTTCCAGCATCAAAAGATCGACCGTTTCCTTTCTGAATTATTCTCACGGCTGCGCTCCCATGACCTTTTTTTCGTTTCTTTGGTTTCGCTCTTAGCTCATTAATATCAGTGCTTAGACGCCATCAATAATTAAAAATGTATCACCTCATTAATCTGTTGTTTTGGAAATATTTTTGGCTGTTTGTCTTCTCTTGCGATCATATCTGTTATTTAAGGAGGTTATAAATAAAACGAGGAACATAAATCATTTTAAATCATAACAAGAAAGACGAGGGAGATGATTTGTTTGCTGGTTCTCTTGCCTATTCGTTTTTATTCTTAGCTTCGTCTTTTCTTCTAATTTCATTGTCTAATTTTCTCCTTTTTTCGTTTTATTTGATCACTTTTCCCTCTTTCTTCTTTTTCACCACTGTATTTCTTATCTTCATTCTTCTTTTGACCTTATTTTTATATTTCTTCTTCTCCTCCCCTTTCTCCTCCTATTTCTTCTTGTTATACTATTACTCCACTTTTTGTTTATTTGTTTTTCTCTCATTTTCCCTCTTTCCCCCTTACTCCCTCCTCCACTCTCCTCGTTTAAGAATAACAAAGGAGAGGACCACGACCATCAATTAGTCTACGCGGCCACGTGAACGACACAGGCGCCTGCCCAGACCCCAATAAGACAAAGAAAACAAAACAGAAGACAGACCAAGAACCCTTTCAGCCTCCAGAAGCCGAGACCCGAACTGACTCCCTTGCCACCGCCGCCGCCACCCTTCCTCCGCCACCACCCCGCCGGGACCCCTTCCTCCCCCACCTCCTCCGCCGGGGACCCCTTCCTCCCCCACCTCCCGCCGGGACCCCTTCCTCCCCCACCTCCTCCCGTCGGGACCCCTTCCCCCTACCTTCCTCCGCCGACACTTCCTCCGTCGGGGACCTTCCTTCCACCCCTTCCTCCGCCACCACCCGCCGCCGGACCCCTTCCTCCGCCCCTTCCTCCGTTGGGACCCCTTCCTCCGTTGGGACCCTTCCTCCCCCACCTTCCTCCGCCGCCGCCCCTTCCTCCGCCACCAACCGCCGTCAGGAGCCTGCCAGCCAGACACCACAGGAACAATTACCACCCACCGCACCGCCCTCTGGGGATCCCACCTCATCGGGCGCCCTTTTTTTGTGTGGGTGGGGTGGGTATGGGTGGCAGTAGGGGGTAGGGTCAGAAGGGGTAACGTGAGGGGAGGGGTGTTAAAGAGGTAGGGTAGGGAGGGAGAGACAGGTGGGGTATGGAGGTAGGTGGGGGAGGGGGAGGAAGAGACGGGTCTGGGGGCTGGATGGGTGGGGCTTGGGGAGTCCAGCAGAGAAGTGAAGAGGGGTGGGGTGGGAAGAGTGTTAGTGGGGGCGAGGGACCGGGAAGACATACATAATTTATGAGGCAGCTTCCTTGCAATTGCTAAGGGCGTCCCTCTCATCCTCGATCCCCGAGGAGGGTGAAGGATAGTCGTTGAACTTGTTTTTTTCCCTCGAGTGTGGGACGGCCCTCGCGTAATCAGGTGTTTATTGAAAGTTCGGATAGGTTTATAAACTCACTTGCCTGTTTGCTCACTTATGGCTATTTGCCGAATCTGCCGGAAACTTATTTTAATCGAATGAAGAACAACTTCTTTTCTAGTAAATTAACAACCCTCTCTCGTCGTTCAGTGATAACGTCAAACCAGTGAAATTAATGACCAAGGGAGCAGGTATAAGGAAAAAAGTAAGCAGACCGAAAAACAACACAACTTCAATGAAAATGATGCACATTACGTTAAATTTCTCCTTTGTAGATTAGTTGTATATACATGCATATTACCGTACCATATCATATGCTAGTATGCAATGATACGTATTTCAGTTACCGCCAGTAATAGAAGGCAAAGAGGCGGAGAAAAACTCCCTGTAATTTTACTCGCCTGTGGAAATTCGGGAATGATTCGGTCTCTATGTAATTGTTCAGACTGACCTTGGAGTTCGTATCTGTTTACGAATCCTCAGAATTACTGTCTTTGGTTAAAGGGATAACTTGAAGAAAAAATCAATACAGAAGTGATTATATGTCCATTTAGGCTTTAACGCCAATTTAGGGGTGTTTTTTGTTTGCCTGGCTGACCATTGTAACAAATAAGAATAAAAAAACAAGCCTTTTTTCTTCTTTTCACCATCTTTCTCCCTCAGTGAGTGTCTTTAGGCATTTTTTTGTCTCTCTCTCTCTCTCTCTCTCTCTCTCTCTCTCTCTCTCTCTCTCTCTCTCTCTCTCTCTCTCTCTCTCTCTCTCTCTCTCTCTCTCTCCTCTCATCCTCTCTCTCTCTCTCTCTCTTCTCTCATCTCTCTCTCTCTCTCTCTCTGCTCTCTCACTCTCTCTCTCTCTCACTCTCCTATATATATACATTATATTATATTATATAATAATAATATATATACTATAATATATACAAATCCAATATTAATAATA
>NW_020869474.1:193655-201155 GCF_003789085.1 Penaeus vannamei
ATGACAGGACTTGTTTCTTGGCTGTAATACGTGCGCGACAATTGATTTCCACTGCTTCCCTCGCCCTTCTTCGGGTTTCCGTCGGGTTCCGTCGGGTCCCCTCGGGTACCCTCTGCTTCTCTTAGCTTCCCTCGGACACTCTTAGCTTCCCTCGGCTTCCCTCGGTTTCCTTCGATTCCTTCGGCTTCCAGTAGCTTCCCTCGGGATCCCAGCTTCACTGAGCTTCCTTTTGCTTCCTTTAACTTCCTTTAACTTCCCTCGGCTTCCTTTTGCTTCCCTCAACCTCCTTCGCTCAGCTCCCCTCGGCAGCTTGAGTTCGTTACTCTTTTCCCACGCCCCTTCGCCTTGCCCCCCCCCCCCCCCCCCCCCGAGGCCGAATCGCGAATCCCCTCGCGCACACACGGGACTAATCACTCGCGACTACCATTTCCGAGCGAACTTTGACCCGCCGTCACTCACCCGAGGGGAAGGAAGAGGGGAGAGGGGCGGGGTAGGGAGGACGAAGGTGATACGGTGGATAAAGATGTAGAGAGAGAGAAAGGGGGGAGATAGGGGTGGGGTAGGGAGGAGGAAGAGAGAGAGAGAGAGAGATTAAGATGTAGAGAGAGAGAAAGGGGGGAGATATGGTGGGGTAGGGAGGAGGGAGAGAGAGAGAGAGAGATTAAGATGTAGAGAGAGAGAAAGGGGGAGATATGGGTGGGTACGGAGGAGGAAGAGAGAGAGAGAAAGATAAAGAGTTAGAGAGAGAGAAAGGGGGGAGAGGGGCGGGGTAGGGAGGACGATGGTGATACGGTGGATAAAGATGTAGAGAGAGAGAAAGGCGGAGATAGGGTGGGGTAGGGAGGAGGAAGAGAGAGGGAGGCGGGAGACAAGAAGGAAAGGGAGGGGCGTTGAGGGGAAGTGGGTGGGAAGGAGGAGGGAGAAATTAGAGGGGAATGGATGAGAGTCCGGAAGGATGAGAGGGCCGACGGGGAAGGTGTAGGGGGAAGGGGGTGGGATGGGGGGAGAGAGAGGCGAAGAGAGGAAGGAGCGAGAGGATGGAGGAGAGACAGGCGAAGAGAGGAAGGAGAGAGAGACTGGACGAGAGAAAGGCGAACAGAGGGAAGAAGGAGACGATGGAGAGTAAGAGGGGGGACAGAGGGAGGAGAGAGAGGATGGAGGAAGAAGAGGCGAGCAGAAGGAAGAGAGGGAAGATGGATAAAAAAAGGGGGAGAACAGAGGGAGAAGCGAAAAGATGAAGAAGGAAGAGTAAAGTATTGAAAGAGGGAATGGAGATGGAAGAGAGAGAGGGGAAAGGCGGGAGGAGGAGAAGAAGGAGAAGAAGAAGGGGGAAGGGCAAGGACGCAACACACTCACGTGGACGAACATTAATCATTCCCTCGCATTCCCTCGTTGGATCCTCAAACCTTACTTCCTTGTCTGCGAAGTCTTGGACGCTCCCTGACAGGCGTGGTTCTGCGTCCAGGCTCTGGCTTGGGGAAGGGCAGAGAGGGGGAAGGGAGGAGAGAAGGGGGAGCGAAGGCAGTAGATGGGGAAGAGAAGAGAGAAGGGGGAAAGAAAGGGATAATAAAGAGGAAGAAGTAGAAGAGGAAGGAAAAGGGGGAGGGGTAGAGGGAAAGAATAGGGAGAAGGGTAGACGGAAGGAAAGTAGTAAATAGAAGAGAGAAGAGGAAACAGGGGAAGAGGAGGGCAGAATAGGAGGAACGAGAAAGGAGGGATAAAGAGGAAGCAAAGGAAGCAAAGGAGGAGAGGAGAGGGAAGGGGGAGGAGGGGGAGGAGAGGCGAGGGGAATCGGCGTCCTGCGGAGTGTCAACTTGCGCGCGCTGTGGCTCCTCCCAGCGCCGCGACGGCTCCCAGAACCTCGAAGATATCGCTCGGGCTTTTAAGATTTATTAAGCGGATACGGGGATAATGAGGACCACCAGACGCTCTAATGAATATCCTTAGACTCGCGCTTCGATCCTTCACCATAAAAAAGAATCTTAATCAACCCGAATTTCACCTAAAACCTCCTTCCTCTGTAGTGTCATCCAACAACGCACATGCGAGAGAGAAACAGCTAAGCAAAACACGAACGAGCTTAGATCTGCGCAGGTGCGAGAATGAGGTGCAAGTGTGTCTGGTGAGCGTGGGACCTAAAGGAGGAAGAGGAGGGTGAACGTGGGGGAGGGAGGGGAGGGAGGGTGAACGTGGGAAGAGGAGAAGTGGGAGGCGGTGAACGTGCGGGGAGGGGAGGGAGACGTGTTGAACGGGGAGAGCGTGGGAGAGAAAGGACGGAGCGTGGGGGAAGGGAAGGGTGACGTGGGGGAGGGGGAGGGAGGGGAGGGTGAACGTGGGGGGGAGGGAGGTGAAGTGGGGGAGAGGGTGAACGTGAAGGTGGAGAGTGGGAAGGGAGTCGTGGGGGGAGAGGGGAGGGGAAGGTGAAAGGGAGGGGAAGTAGGGGGGAGGTAACGTAGGAGAAGGGTGAACTTGTGGGTAGGGAGGAGGGAGAAAGTAATGAATGTGAGGGAGTGAGATGGGGGAGGGGAGGAAAGAAGATTATAGTGCTTGCCTGGGGGTAAGGGTGCCATTTGCTTGGCAGAGGGAAACCCAAGCACACGCTCCCACACAGATATACATCTTGGATCCGCCTTGCCCCTCTTCTCTTCTTTTCTTTTCTCTCTCTAGACACTATCCAAGATGCCTTTTTACGTAGCAACAACTGTGTAAACAACCCTTCTGGACTATATACGATCCGACCCCGACGCTCTTATTGCGACAAGCACCATCCATCGCGGAGAGGTTGCATTCTTGCGACGAAAATGAAGTACACGCGAATGCACACACACACAAACACTCTCTCTCTCACACACACATATGCAGAGACTCTCCTCTCTCTCTCTCTCTGTCTCTGTCTGTCTGCTCTCTCTCTCTCTCTCTCTCTCTCTCTCTCTCTCTCTCTCTCTCTCTCTCTCTCTCTCTCTCTCTCTCTCTCTCTCTCTCTCTCTCTCTCTCTCTCTCTCGTCTCCTCTGCCTCTTCTCTCTCTCTCTCTCTCTCTCTCTCTCTCTCTCTCTCTCTCTCTCTCTCTCTCTCTCTCTCTCTCTCTCTCTCTCTCTCTCTCTCTCTCTCTCTCTCTCCTCTCTCTCTCTCTCACACACACACACACACACACACACACACACGCACACAAAGCTGCGAGGACACTCCTTTAGCGAAAGACGTGGTGCAGCCGCCCTAACGATTGATTGGCGCTTCCTACCGGCCAGACATGTTTTCTCATGAGAAGCCGAGGAAATACTTGACATTTTGAGACATTACTCACGCATTTAAGAAGCAATGGGGGTGGAATTCGCGTCCGTGTCTTTGCAATCCTGTGTGTATTTTGGTACTTTATTCTTGAACCTTTGTACTTTATTCTTTATCATTTATTCTTTATTTTTTAACTCTTTACCCTGAATGAAAGATTTTATTTGAATTGTTTATTTCAAAACCGTGTGAATCAAATGCCAAGATTAACACCTACTCATTATCCCTCTAAATGCAGATTACTTCGGATGTTTCCTATAAATATGATGAACATTATCTATAGGTCTCTAGAATAGGTCTCTAGAAATAGGTCTCTAGAAATAGGTCTCTAGAATAGGTCTCTAGAATAGGTCTCTAGAAATAGGTTCTTCCTAGAAATAGGTCTCTAAGAATAGGTCTCTACTGCTAGAAATAGGCCTCTCTAGACAATACGCGTCTCTACGAAGAGGTAGGTCTCTCTAAGAAATATGGGTGCTCTAGAATAAGGTCTCTAGAAATAGGTCTCTAAGAAATACCCAAGACATCGAATTTCCCAGAAAAAGGAAACAGACTCGTTACAGATAAGAGGTACAGATACGTCATCACCTGTAAGTCATTATACTAAAGTAGTTCACACGTCTTCCCCCTTTCTCCCGCACTCCCTTCTCCTTCCTGTCCTCTCTCTCTCGCCTCCCTCCTCTCCTCCTTCTCCCCTCTCCCCTCTCCTCCTCTCTCCTTCCTTCCCCCTCCCCCTCCTTCCCTCTTCCCCTCTTCTCTTCCTCTCTTCCCTCTCCCCTCTCCTCCCCCCCCCCTCTCACTTTCTCTCCCCTCTTCCTCCTTCTCTCCCCCTCCCCCTCTCCTCTCTCATTCGTCCCCTCGCTCTGTCTGGTTGCGAAGGGTCCCTCAGATGGCCTGCACCCTGAGGTCGCCACACCCCGTGACTGCTTTGTTTGGTGATGTTTGTTTGTTTTTGTCATGAGAGAGTGCTTTAGGTGTTTGTGTGTCTTGAAGATGGTTGAGTCTTGTATCTTTTTTATTTATTTATACTCGTGTGTGTGAAAGAGAGATAAAGAGAGGAAGAGAGAGATAGAGAGAAAGAGAAGAGAAGATAGCAGATAGATATAGATAGATAGATAGATAGATAGATAGCACTAGATAGATAGATAGATAATAGATAGATAGATAGATAGATAGATAGATAGATAATAGAGATAGAGAAGAGAGATAGAGATAGATAGATAGATAGCCATAGAGAATAGAGAGAGAGAGAGAGCAGAGAGCCGAGAGAGAGAGAGAGAGAGAGAGAGAGAGAGAGAGAGAGAGAGAGAGAGAGAGAGAAGAGAGAGAGAGAGAGAGAGAGAGAGAGAGAGAGAGATTAGAGACAGGCAGACAGACATACAAACAGTAGAAAAGAGATGAAGATATGGACAGAAAGAAAAAGAAAGATTCAAACAAACAAACAAACAAAGAGAGAGGATCGGGAGGGAGGGAAAGAAGAAAGAGAGACACACACAGACAGAGAGAGAAACACACAGAAGACAATCCCAATCTCTTCCCGAAGACCAGCCATTCGTCTCCCAAGACAAACCCCGCCACGGAAGGAGCAACAGAAGTCCCACGCGGCAGTCTTAGGCGTCCTGCACTCCTAACGAGATCTCCCCAGACACGCAGCGACAAGAAACAAAAGCACGTTGCAGAGTACACAGCGGGGGTCCCCAGGGGCGGGTCCTGGTGTGTGTTCGCAACAACAAACACATACGTAAGGGAATCTGTTCTCCCCCGTTCATGCGCGTCCCTTGATTGCTCTGTGATCTGGTTCGGTCGTCAAGAGAAGAAGAGCTCGGCCATGGTGCGTTCGGAGTGCGTTTGTGACGAGGGGATTGTGTTCATAAGTATGTCTGCATGAGAGTTATATAAACGTTTCACACACACACATATCATCATATATATATATACATATAATATATATATATATATTATATATATATATACATATATCTCCACCCCCCTCCCCCTACTAAACCCTATATATATATATATATGCGTGTCATGTATACTACCATTCACATAATGTGTGTACGATGTATGATAACTCCACTCATATCTGTACTCCTATGCATAAAAAAAACTATACTAATACCCAACTAAATACACCTCCACCACTCCCTCCCCTCTCAAAATCTCAATCCATCAACATACCCCTTATATATATATATTCATACCTACTATATATATACCACTAATATATATACCTAATATATTATATATAATAATACACTACATACATACCCACACCACACACACACACACACACACCACACACCCACACACACACACACCACCACACACACCACAGCACACACAAGCCACCCCTACTAACTATACACCCCCCCTATATATATACTATTATATATATATATATATATCTACTCAACTGCCTAATAACTATATTCGCACTCGTGTCGTCGTGTTGTGTGTGCGCTGTCGCGCTCTGTCCGTGTCGCTGTGTGGTGTGATGTGTGTGCTCATGTGCTGCTAACTCTACCCTATTACCCACACATACACTACATCCTCTCCTACTCCCTCCACCTATCACCCCCCCCCCATACTACTTCACCTACTACCTCCCTACCTATCATAATACTAACTACCTATATATATACACACCAATCCCCCTCCTCACTCCATAAACTACATTCCCCCTCACACCCCCCACCATATACTCATCAAATACTATATAATCTCCCCCCTATACCCCACCACCACCCTCCCTCATACACACCCCCCCCCCACTACACACCTATACTCCATAACCCCAACCACCCCCCCCACCCACCCCTATACACTATACCTATATAACATACTACTACTACCTCTCCTCCCTCACTATCAGAGCCTACTTCCACCTACTCATATAACATCACCACTCTATTACCCTAAACACTTAACCCTCCACACCCACTACCTATCAAATCAACCCCTACACTACCTACTCATCACCATACTCCTCTCTCTCTTATATATATGTAATATAACAAAACACAAAATAATAATATACAAACAAACATATACAGATAACTACAAAATAACACACAATAACATATAACTCATATATATCCCAACCTCCCCATACCCTATATAAAAACATAAAAACTATCACGATAATACACTAAATACTAATAATACCCATAATCATAACATCCACCTAATATTACCATACCACACACCCAACAACACCTCACACCACAGCCCACCCCCCCCTAATATACCCCACCCCTCCATTAACTATATATAACCCTATAACTACTCAACTACCCCCAACCCTCCATAACTAACACTAAATAATATCATCAATATATATAATATATATCTCGCTGTGTAAGCTGATTGATGATGTGTAGGTGCAACACCACACCACCTGAACCCCTTGTGAACCACACACCCCACACCACCCACCCAACACGACAATGCGTGCAACTGTGTGTGGTAAAAATCGTAGATTGTTGTGTGTGTGTGTGTTAATAATACAACCAACCCAATATATAAAACAATAATACCTAATATAAATATACAATATAACCCCACAAATAATAACTCCTCATCAATCCACCCACTACCTACTCTAAAACACTAATACTCCATATAAACACAATAATATACTAATACACCCATCACCTAATAATATATATATGCTCTATAAACAACCCAAATCAAATAAAAACACAATACCCCCAAATAACACTTAATCTACCTACTTCATAACTCAACCCAACACAACTCATAACCTACCTCTACTACTAATACCTACTAACAACACCCTAATATACCCCCTAATAACTACCTATATGACATACCTAATATACTAACATAATTCTCAACAACCCCTAAACCCATACCATTACACTATACTACTCCTAATACTTATACCAACCATACCCATCATATACCTACTACATAATACTCAACATAAATATACTAATAATAAACTACTATAACCTACACCAAATATATAACCTCATAATATATAATCGTGGTGATGACTCCTGCAAACACCCCACCACAACCAACCCCCAACAATCCCCAAAAACAAACAACCCAACCAACCACTGTGTGTCGTGTGTGCCTGTGTGTGACCCACCAACAAACAACAACACAACATAGAGTGTAGTGATACTTGACGCTGCAAACCCTATACATATACTCTGCATGATACCCATCACTAAAACAATATACCA
>NW_020869474.1:203655-214947 GCF_003789085.1 Penaeus vannamei
AAAAAATCTCCCATTTTCCCCTCTCTTTTACAACAGAACGAACAACCCAGTCGACATTGGCAACTAGATATGCGAAGATGTTTGACTAAGACACGTCCAAACGCAACTCCTTCGAGAACATATGGCCTTGCGAACGGTGGGAGAAGGAGCGAAGAAAAAAGAAAAAGAAAAAAAAAAGTGGCCATATCTTGATCTGTCTAAACACTTGCTACTCTCCTGTCTCTTTCCTAGTATTCTACGCGCTGGGCTGATGCTTCTTATTTGTTTAAATTTTTACTTTTTATTATGGGTTGTGTTTTTGATATCATTATTATTGTTTTTGTTGTTGTTATTAACATTATTATCATTAGCATTAGTGTTATTATTATTGTCATTATCACTATTATCATTATAATAATAATAATAATGATAGTGACAATAATTATTGTTATTATCATTATTATTATTATAATTAATGATAATAACTATTATTATTGTTATCATTATTATATTTGTGCATTGTTAGTCATTATCAATTATCAGTTATTATTTTCATTGTCTTTACCATTATAATAATAATTATTATTATCATTAGTAGTAGAAGCAGTATTGACAGTATCACCATTGCTATCAAGATTATCATTATCATTATTATTGTTATCGTTATCGTTATCATTACCATTGTTGTCAATATCATTATCACTGTTATTATCATTATTATTGATCTCTCTCTCTCTCTCTCTCTCTCTCTCTCTCTCTCTCTCTCTCTCTCTCTCTCTCTCTCTCCTCTCTCTCTCTCTCTCTCTCTCTCTCTATCTATCTATCTATCTCTTAACCTAACCTACCCTCTCTAATAACGATAACTTTACCAAATAATACAACAAACATATAACAGCAATAGAAATATCCATTAGTGCTAAAAACAATGACATCCCTAGTGTATGCCTTTCATTACGAGCAAAACAGAAATAGAGAAAATTGTAGAACATGTCATAAACATGTCGAAGACCGGCAGGTGAGGAGGTTTATTAATAAGTGGACACAGGGGAAGCAGGTGAAAATTAATATGCAGATGAGAAACGGAAATTGGGTATGAAATAATGGGTAATAAATGATAGAAAATGGATGGAGAGGATCACCAGTAATTGTGACTAGTTCTGTTAGTATTAGAATAAAAGTAAATGGTTTTGATAAAGGGGAATATTTGTGATGTGTAGATATAGATAATGTAATTCAAATAGTCATGTAGAAGGCATTGAAATGTTTGCTAGTTTCAAGACGAGGTGTCCTAATTTGCATCACTTTTTGCGAATTCTTAAAATGGATAGAAGATAGGGTGGCGCATGTCGTGTGGAACCAAATGCATCCGAATCGCTCTTCGCCGAACAATTAATAATAGGCTCACTTAATGACATAGACGATGGCCATGGGGGAGAAGGGGACTGGGCGTAGGGGGAGGGTGGTACGTTTGTGGGGGGGGGAGGGAGGTATGAGGCGTGGTGTGAGACCAGTGGCAAGGGCAGTGGACCCAACAGGGAGGAGGGGCTAGGTCTGGTGTAAGAAAACAATCTCATTGGCTGAACTAGGTCTGGTATAAGGAAAAAAAATCTCAATGGCTGAACTAGGTCTGGTATAAGGAAGAAATTCCAATGGCTGAACTAGGTCTGGTATAAGGAAAAAAATCCCAATGGCTGAACTAGGTCTGGTGTAAGAAAACAATCTCATTGGCTGAACTAGGTCTGGTATAAAAAAAATCCAATGGCTGAACTAGGTCTGGTGTAAGGAAAATCTCAAAGGCTGAACTAGGTCTGGTATAAGAAAAAAATCTCAATGGCTGAGCTAGGTCTGGTGTAAAAAAAAAAAATGGTGGTGGGCGTGTCTCTGAAATGTTAACCAGAATCGAAATATGGGTCATTTTGATAGACCATCGATGACGCATTGCACTCGCGGGGAACCGTATGCTGCCATTGAGAAAAGAGTCATGGAATCTCCTCCTCTCATTAAGACCTCAAAAAACACACCTCACACATGATCAATCACCATGCCCTGTTCCTCATTACCTGACTGCAGTTACTCATGCCACAACCACACACGAACCCCCAATCCCACTCATTTCAAAGGCAGACACACACACATCCATTAGAGACACACATGGGGCAGGTACGGCCACAGTGACCGCCGAAGACAAGATAATTACAGGGAAGTTACCGACACCGTAGGTCTTCGGAGAACCGCAAGAGGGAGCGGTAAAAAGGGCTGTTGAGCCGTGACAGGTCGAGAACCTCCCTTTCTCCTCAAGTGGCGGCGGGGGAGAAGGGAGGGCGCCGACGGAGGGAGAATTGAGATGTGGGAAAATAAAGAGAACGAGACAGGAACGGAGAGACCGAAATTTAGGAATGAAACCAAGATTTAGGAATGAATTAGGAATGAAGAAATCAAGATTTAGGAATGAACAGACCACAATTTAGGAATGGATAGACTGAAATCTAGGAATGAAGAGAGGAACATAGGTAATAGTGAGAGAAAGTACGTTCGGCATTAAAGAGAGGTATGTCAAGTTGGTCACCAAAGAAGAAAAATAATGTAAACATGAATGAATTAAGGTAAATATTCGCTTACTAGGAGTGATTAGGAAGGTCATAAACTTCGACTATGAGTAAAGAGTAAATGAAGCAATGAGGTTGAAATACAATGAGGAAAGGGACGGAGTCATGATAATGAAGACACACACAGGAACAAGTGTACAAAATTGTAGCGAATACGAATGTTTGAGTATCTCAATAATTATATTTTCTCTGTTCTGGCGTTTTCTATATTCACGTTTTTATTCATCTGCAGATTATTTACGGTAATTTCATATTTTATTATTCACTTTTCCTTTTTTGCAGTACTATTGTGTTATATATTTTGTGTTTTTTCATTGTTTATATTGCTATTTTGATAAACAATATATATTTTCCATTCATTCAGTATTGCCTTTTCACTTTTGTATTTTTAGACTCCTCAGTAATTTTTAATATATACTTATATTTTCCACTTATTCATTTTCGGCATGTACAGCTTGTAAATTTTACAATCTTAAATACTTAATATTATTGTCTTTTGAAAAGATACTTTGATACACAGTTGATAAATAGTCTAATATTGATAGACTACTCATTAATGGACCATACACAACGTAAAACATGGAGACATCGCGAGATTCTTCACCCATTGGCTTCATTAAAATTGAAGTCTTCAATGATAACGTCAAGGGATAGGCCACGAAAAAGAAATAGGTTAAAAAGGAATCAAAAGGAAACGAGGTTCGATGAATTCATTCGACTGAAAATTAACTCGGCGGTCTACAGCTTGTGCCAGAGATGGGTGGATATAGAAATCTAAACAGCTAGGCATAGGAAACAGAGAAGAATGCAGATGGAAAGGACAGAATCACATTACAGTCTCTCCTCTTCTCCTATTTTCACCACAGGCATTGAGGTTTCGAAATCATGACCAAGTCCAAAGGGCAGCTCGATCTCCTTGGAAAAAGAAGAAACTGGCTGCTGCGTGAGAGAGCAACCCAATCCTCCTTTCAAAATCAACAGGAAATTGCAAAGACGCGGCACTTTTTATACGAAAATGTGATATCCCGGGCGTCTAAACCCCTTGAAGTCTTGGATTATCGTAACCGTTTCTGTTTACCGAGAATCGGGGTATGATACAGCCAGGTAAAGAATCCAATCGTTGGTATTATTGAAAAGGAAAAAAAAAATCCCTATCTACCATCAAATGAATACGCATAGGCCAGTATCAAAGACCTTTATGAGTGACACTTGTAAACGACATTACGAAAACATACATCAAATTACTACAGCTAAAATAAAAGGAAGAGAGAAGTTGAAATAAATGAGACGGAACCCGCCAGCGAGATTTGCCTCCGAACCCCCACCCGAGAACCGCACGACGAGGGACGAGAGGATCCGGACGAGCGAGGTCAAGACGTATAGGGAAGGTGCAAGACATCCGTCAAGTGAAGGGCCCTCTAAGTGGCTCCTCCTCTCGGCCGTCGCTTCGTCAGGAGGGTCTTGTCTTAAGGCCTTTTGTTCTCCGTGGCGGCGGTAATCGGCCTCATCGCCGCCATTATCTTTCGCCTCTCGTCCTTCCTCCTGTCGCGCCGCTCGGCCGTTGGTCCTTGGGATTCTGATTTTCGATTTGATTTTCGTGAGAAGAGGTGTTTGCGCGGATGCCAACAACCACACGTGCGCACACACACATACTTACATCCACCGTCACACACACACACACACACACACACAACACACACACACACACACACACACACACACACACACACGTGCGCGCGCTCACGATCAATCAAACACTAAAAAAACAGTTCTGAATATGTACGAACGTCTTAATTAAAACTGTAGAATTCCACATAAAAATCATATATTTCCGAGAAGAGGGAAAATTGTCTTGAGAAAAAGCGTCGTCTGATTTTATCTTCACGCGAATGTTGAATAAGTATAATGAAATGTCATCTAACCCTCATACTTCAAAAGAGAGAAAGAAAAAAGCGAGAGAGAAAAAAAGAGAAATGGCGATGATAAAGGGAATATATAACACCCCCGAGTGCCAAAAGCCTTTATCACATTCCCTCGAAATTACCCCATGACACCCGCCCTTTGATGAATGATGAAGACCGCAAAATAACTCATCAACCCCCCCCCCCCCAAAAAAAAAAAAAAAAACATTACCTTTATCACACCTCAACCCTTTCAGACCTTCTTGACATCCCCCAACTATAAAAAATACCCCCACCCACCCACCCTATGCCCCCTTCTCCTTTTCTCTCTCCCTTATGCCCTCAGACCTCTGTTTTAAGGCCCCGATACCCGCTATCTGGGGCTTTTTTGCTTTGCTTTGATCTCTGGGTCGTTGTCTCTGTTCCATGCGTGTCTCCTTGACTTAGAACGTCTCGCCACTTGTTGTTCGTCTCCTCTTGCCCCTTATATCGTCTCGGGGGGGGGGGGGGGGGGGATGGAGTCTTGGCCTTGCCTTGTTAGGCTTGTTTCGTGTTTAAGTAGTTTAAAGTTGTTTACCTATTGATCTATGCTGTGTGACTTATTGTCTTCGTCATCACCGCGTTCCTCATCTATGTTTCGTTATCGTCATCATCACCAATACCACCACCATATTCATCATCAACATCATCATCATAGTCATCACATCACTATCATCACCATTACCCTTATGAAAACCAACAGTTACTTATCCTGATCATTACTACTGTAATTGCTATTTTCATCCAACCACCCATTCTACTATTTCAACGACCTTGTACAATTCCTTCAACCACAAAGACCTGTTTACACCCAACGCCCTTCCCAAGTTCACCAACCCGGCCCCAAAAACCCAGTCTGCCTGATACTCACACCTCATAACCCGCCCCTCATACCCCACATCGAAACGCCCATCATACCACAAGATACCTCAAGTACCCCGAGGATAGAATGGGTATTTCCGGTGTCTTGTGCCCGCGAGCCCACCAAGAAAAAAAAGTGGGTCTTGGCGTTGCGGACTTATCTTGGTCTCTCGCGTCGGTTTTCCTTTTGCTTTTGAAGATAATATAGAAGGCGTCTGGTTGATTGTAAGATGGAAGCTCTTGTCTCGAAATGTCTTGATGTTTCTGATTTATTGGACTTTTTGGTTTACCATCATATTTGGCAGCGTTCTATAGGCACTTACTTATTTTTTTGGATGTCAAGCTGCTTATTATATATAATATATATATATATATATATATATATATATATATATATATATATATATATATATATATATATATATATATATATATATATATATATATATATATATATATAATATATATACTGTGTATGTGTGTGTACTTCTTTTTCTTTGCTCTGGCGTTTCCTATATTTATGTTTAAATGTAAACCTTTCTATACGTCTGCAAATTAGTGATCTAATTGTACGTTATTTCATTATCCACTTCCCAATGAATAATTCTGTTGTACACTATTATTTCATTATACATTTTCTATCTTTTAAATTGTTTATATTGTTATTATTCTATAAAACTATATTTTCTATTCATTCAATATCAACTTTTACTTGTGTATTTCTAAACTCCTCAGTAATTTAAGATATATATTCGTAAGTTCATAATTTTATGATCTCAAGCAATTATAATGTTTTGGGCGTAATAATATTTTTTTATAATTATGAGTTTTTTGTTTGCTAAAATAAGGTCATTTATCATTCAGTCAGTTGTGTTCTTTGAAATCTTTCATTCCTTCACTCATATTAATCAGTTAAATTCAATTTTTTTAAATCTACTATGCCCTTCTTTGAAATATTTAATTCTTTATCTCTTTACTCATCTTTTGCCTTTCTTTGTCACGCGATCTGTGTATACTATTAAAATTAATGTTTTTTTCTGTCAAACTTTTTATGATGAAAAAAAAGAACAGTGAGATAGTGAACTTCAATATAATTAACAGTCAGCCACAGTTTTGGTTGGAAAAGGAAGAGAAAAAAACGAAATCTGTAAGAATTACGAATATTACCTTACAAGTGTGTGTCCGTATTATCATGCCTTTTACCTTTTGAATTTGCCTTCCTTCATATCTTACTTATCAAAGAACACAGAGAAGAATAATCCAAAATTTCGGTCTCCTTTTCCCTGCGATATTTTAACAGGAATTAAGAAAATAACCTGAGGGGGGGGGGGAGACAGGGGAGAGGGGGTGGGGGGATGAGAGCAAGACAGGGGAGAAGAGGTGTTGGTATATTTACCTTCCACTCTTCACCGTGAAAAAGAGACTCGAAGGATTAAAAAAAGAGAAAAAAAAGAAAAAAAAAAGACTAAACTCTTAGAGAAGCCCGCCTCTCCAGTAGGGAACAGCGGCGGCCACAGCTGATGCACTTCAACCCCCCCCCCCCCTCCCCCCACTACCCTCCCCTCTCCCTCTCCCTTCTCTTTCCTCCTCCTCCCCCCCCCCTTTCTCCCTCCCACCATCACTCCATCTTTGTTTACGGCGGCTTTTGAGTGCATCTCCCTGAAGAGGATTTTTTCTGTTTTTTTTCTGCTTTTTTCCAATTTTTTTCTTCATAGTCTGCTTATGTTCTTTTTTTTAAATTTATTTTCTTCATCTTTGTCTTCTTCCACTTCTGGTCTTCTATGCCGATTCTTCACCCTATTTCTGTGTCCTATACTCGCATTTCTTGTCACTATCTTATATATCTACAAACAAAGATAACGTTGAAAATTAGTAATGGTAATAACCAAAAATAATGATAATACCAATACTGAAAAAATATCGTAATACGGAGATTATCATCAACATTAATTAGGTTTGTTAAAAAGTCCCGACCCAATGGATATGCACATATACGGACACGAATTTACAGAGAAATAAATGCATATCTACCTATCTGACAGGTATCTATCTATCTATCTGTCCGGTTGATATGGATGTCCAGACTGATAAATATGGACTTATTCGTGTAAATGTGCACGTGCTTATGATGAACATGTATGGACACGTTCCTCGCACAATTTTAACAAACCGGGCGTTAATCCCATCGCCATTATCATCATCATCTTTATCACTATCCTCCCCCGACGTTCCACATGGCCGACATTCGCTTCTACCCCCCCTCCCCCTTCGTACCACTTCCCTCTGAACGACAATCTCAACATTCCGCTCCGTTGCTAATCCTAAGTAGATTAGGGATTGGAACGCTAATCTACGAGATGTCCGAAATATTCTACATCGCTGGGGAAGTAGAACTCGTGACCACAACCGGTAACTATTAGAGACAAAGGACAATCGGTTTTGTGTGTGAAAGAGGGAGGGAGAGGGAGAGGGGAGAGGTAGGAGAAGGAGAGGTAGGAGGAGGAGGAGGAGGGGGAGGAGGAGAAGAAGAAGAAGAAGAAGGGGAGGAGGAGGAAGAAGAGCAGGAAGAGGAGGAAGAGGGAGAGGGAAGAGAGGGAGGGGAGGGGAGAGGAGGAGAAGGGAGGAGAGGAGAGGTAGGAGGAGGAGGAGGGGGAGGAGAAGAGAAGAAGAAGGAGGGAGGGGAGGAGGAAGAGGGAGAAAGAGAGAGAAAAGAGAGTGTTTGTGTAGGTGCAGTAAGACAGACAGACAGTCAGTCAGGCAGTCAGTTTGCGTGAGTCTGTGTTTCTGATTTTCGAATAGTTTGAAAAAGGGTGAAATGGCATTAAGCTTCGAATGTCTCGTTAAGAAAATCCATACCTGTGGAAATTGATTGAGAAATAAGCGAAACATAACATTGTTAGCTTATCTAAAAAATATATACCGATATTTTGGCGAAGGAATTCCCCATAAATAATGAATTACATCAATCAAGCATAAATCATTCCCCATTCTCTCATTGTGTGCAATTCTAGACCTCCGCAGAGCCTTGTTAATCCTTCTTTTTCAGGTGCAATAGATCACATGACCCCCTCCCCCACCCCCACCCCCACGCCCACCCTCACCGCTTTTGCAATCGTTTTTTTTTCTCTTTTGTGGTAAATGTTGCTATTCTAATTATTTTACAGTTCGTTATGTAATTATATACGAACATGTATAAGCACTCACCCATACGCATAAATACATGTGGGTATGTTCAGATACACACACACATGTGAGTGTTTTTTATCTTGTCTTACCTCCTTTCATGTTCCATTTTCATTTCTTTCCTCTCTTTTCAACTTTCATTTTCAACATTTTTAAAAATTCCCCTACAGTCTCATGAAAATTTTTTTCTTTCTCTCTCAATACGCTAGGACATCTTTCCAAAATACAAAATACAAACACTTCTCCAAACTAAACGTATTTACTAAAACCACAATTCATTTTCTTTTCAAAATTTACCTTTCACTGTACCTTACTTGAAGTTCCGAGAGTGTTTTCACACCTGAGAGCTTCCCTTTGATAGACTACCTCGGCCGTGTGTACTGTATGCATGTGTGTTTGTTGTTTGTTTGCGGGAATGGGTGTGTGGGAGTCTTGTGTTTGCCTGCGTTTGTTTGCGCTAGGGATAGTTCCAATCCTTCTTCTTCAGGATCGAGAGGGTTAGAGGATCCTGGGTGGTTTAGAAGAGAGAGAGAGAGAGAGAGAGAGAGAAGGAGATGATGACGGCGGAGGGGAGAGAGGAGAGAGCAGAGAGCAGAGGTGGTTTTAGTAGAAGCAGATATCTTAGAGAGAGAACGAGAGGGCATCGCGTGGAGACACGGAACGACACGCGAAGAAGGAGACCGAGACGACAGGAGGTTCGGAGACACCGGAAGTAGCGGGGAGAGACAGATGGAGCCGGAGAGGAAGAGATGAGAGGAGAGAGGAGGCAGAAGAGATGACAGAACGGGAGAGACGAGGGGGGAGGGAGAGGGAGAGAGCAAGGAGCGAGAGAGCAGGAGAAGGAGAGGGGAGAGAAGCGAGAGAGAAAGACACGGGACTGCACGAGAGAGAGAAAGAGCAGAGACGTGAGACGAGAGAGTGAGAAGAGAGACGTAGGTGTATAGAAGAGAGAGAGGTGGGAAAGAAGAGCCGATGAGGAGAGCGAGAGACGAGACGAGACAAACATGAGAGAGATTCGAGAGAGAGAGAGAGGGGAGGAGAGAGAGAGAGAGACGAGAGAGAGAGAATGAGAGAAGAGAGAAGAGAGAGAGAGAGTAGAGAGAGAGGAGAGAGACAGGAGAGAGAGAGAGAGAGAGAGAGAGAGAGAGAGAGAGAGAGAGAGAGGAGAGACAGAGAGGAGAGAGAAGGGAGAAGGAAGAGAGCGGAACCAACATCACTCAGAGAGAGAGAGAGCAGAAAGAGACGGAGGGAGAGAGACCTATGGAGAAGAGGGAGAGAAGGAGACCGAGTATGAAGAGAGACTGCGATGAGAGAGAATGAGGGTGATGCGTTTAGCAAGAGAGAAAGAACGGACCTGAGGAGAAAGAGAAAGAGAGAGAGAGGGAGAGAAGGAGACCGAGACGCGAGTAGAGGACAGGACGGCGAGAGAGAAGATGAGGCAGAGATCGAGAGAGACGGAGAGGAGAGAGAGAGAGAGAGACAGAGAGAGAGAGAGAAGAGAAGGTGTTTAGAAAGAGAGGAGAGAGAGAGAGCAGAGGCAGGGCGCCGGGCTGACAGAACAGAAGAGAATTCTTTTTTTTGTTCTTTATTCTTCTTTTCCATTTCCTCATTCCTTCTCTTCCTTAATCATTCTTCCTTTTTCTCATGTTATCCTTTCTTCCGTCTCTTCTCCCTGACATTTACTTTCACTTTTCCTTCTGATTCTTTCGATAACTTCCATCCTTCTTTCAGTTATATTTCTATGCTTTCCATTTAATTCTCCTTCTCTCTCTACTTTTCGTTCTTTTCCTTCTCTTTCTACTATTTCTCTTCTATTCCTCCACTTCCTCTTCCTTACAGATCCTCTTCCTCCCGCCCTCACTCCTCTTTTCTCTAATTTTTCTTTTCCTCTCTTTTCTTTCTAGTCCTCCACTTCCTCTTTCTTTCATAACCCTTACAGATCCTCCTCTTCGCTCCCTCCTTTTACCTCTCCTCCTCCTCGTTCCACCCTCTCCTACTGTTCCTCCATCCCCTCCCCTCCTAGCTTTATCCCCCTCTCCCCTCCCCTCCTCCTCTTCCTTCAACGCCTCCTACACCTGCTTCTCCTCACTCCTCTCCTCTTCGTATCCCACTCCTCCTCTTCCTTCTCCCCCCTCCTTCAACCTCTTGCACTTCATCCTCTTTCCTCCTCCTTCTCTCTTTCTTCTTCCTCTTTCTCCTCCTCTTTCCTTCTCCTCCTAATCTTCTTTCTCTTCTTATTCTTCTTCCTCCTCCACCACTTTTCCCTCCTTCTCCCATCACTTTTGCCTCCTCCTCCTTCTCTTCATTCTTCTTTCCTTTTCCTCCTTCTCTCCCTCCCTCTTCCTTCCTCTCCTCCTCCTCCACCACTTTACCCTCCTCCTCCTCTTTCTATTCCTCCTTCTATCCCTCCTCCTCCTCCTCCACCACCTTACCCTCCTCTCCCTCTTTCGCTCCTCCTCCTCCTCCTCCCCTTAATCTCTCTCCTTCACTCCTTCATAAGGCCGGAAATCCCCACTCCTCCTTAAGGACTATGGATAATAAATGTAGGACTCTCACCAGTCGAAGGAGATAAAGAATGAAAGAATAACAAGGGAAAAAGGGAGAGAGAAATCACACGCATACACCACACACACACACACACACGCACACACACACACACACACACACACACACATACACACACACACACACACACACACACGAACACACACAACACGACACAC
>NW_020869474.1:224411-244411 GCF_003789085.1 Penaeus vannamei
AAAATATGTGAAAAGGCCAAAAAATATTAGTGACGACGACATTCAAAATCACGGAGCGGAGACGGAACTGACACTGAGAGTCAGAACACGGTACTCCGGCCGATATGTGTGAATGCATCGGCTGACTTCAGAGTAACAGTATTCTTTTCACTGACACTGACGGTCTGAGCGGACTGATAGGTGTGAATGGGCCTTTGGGTGGTAGGTATGGGTGTCGGTGGCGGATATCATTTGTTTTGTATTTCTTGTTAAAGTTTTTTTTATGGACCGTAATGCGACAGCGCTTTACGTTCAAAAGGCGGCAAAACTGAATAAAACTGAAGGTAATTTTGAAAACAATATTTTTGGAGATTATTTTTGAAAAAATTTTTTGAGAACATGATATTTTCAGAACATAATCTCTTTGACAACATAATTTTGAGAGCATAATATCTTTGAGAACATAATATTTTTGAGAACATATTTTTGAGAGCATAATATTTTTTTGAACACATGATATTAGTGCCAAAGTTGAGAGCATATCATTTCACACATCACATATAACTGAAAAGGATAGGTGTGGGTTCGTGTTTTCATGTTCATCTTATAAATCGGGAACGTCGATCAGAGAGAGGAGTTAGCAATTGAGGAGTAGCACTTGTGAGATACAGCAACCGCACTCCACGCACACTCACGCTTGATTTACTTAATTATAGACAGAGACAGGATATATGGAGAGACCTGCATATTTGAAACTGATTCGATCTTACGTTATCGCAGATCACATGCTTTGGATTAATATATCAGTTGTCGCATGGAAGGAAAAAGGTAGATTTCATAATTTCTTTTTTTTTTTTGTTCTAGAGAGATTCGTCATTTTATTTCTTACTAGCAGGCAGTGGAAAGCCATTACTGGGGTAGTAACGTCTCGGCTGATTGCCATTGACGGTTGTATGGAGATCTATATCTATGAGAGGTTGGAGTGCAAATCTATGAGTCTAGCAGATTTATGATTATGCATGATGAAGAGAGTTAGAAGAACACTAAGAAAATAAAACAATTGCCGATGGAAAAAATAGACAGATATACACAGAGGTAGAGAGTTTGAGTGGACCATCTCTCGAGTAGTATTTTGTAATGTAAGTGTTGCTGTACACCACTAAATATGCACATAGAGATATATATATCTCTAAATCTCAACGCACCCACTTACACAGCCATATTAATGAGTATTGAGTGTGAATCAAATAACTTATGGAGCCCGCTAGCTGGGAGATGCATGGAAGATAGAGCTCATAAAGCGCTCGCTGAAATTACTAGCCAATGAAGAGATATTCGCAGAGAGAGTGATGACAAATGTAACGTCAATGATGCGCTGACGGAACGGCCGGGGTGTACACAATGCGGGCTGGACCCAAGGAGGAAGAAATTATTGAGCTATATGAGCCGAAGTTCCTCAAGCGCGTGTTATTTTAATTCGAGACTGATCCCGTATGACTCATCTATCGCTTCGAGCTGGCCTTGCATCAACAGGCACGTGTTCACAGTGTATTGAGCCTCTCCAATCTCGCGTAGATCGCATATATGTGTAAGTTGACGCCACTCATCTTATTTATGCGCTGTTTCATATACTGCCAGCGTTACAATTGATGCTCTCGACATTTCGTGGTTTATGTCCGAACGAATTTATAACTTTTATATTGCGACACCTCATTGGTATAGAGGAGGGGGCCCGTAACTATGGTCGAAGCCTCTATAGGATAATGTATAGGGAGCTTCCATTATTACTACGCATGGGAGCTCCTGTCGCACTCGCAGAGGTTCCTAGCGAGCATAAATAGTGCGCTATAAAGTAATCAGCTCTCCTATTCACTGTCCCTGTCACATGTGCTCTCCCGCTTTTCGTTCATCTCTCTCTCTCCTCTCTCCTCTTCCTGCATCTACGTCAAGTTATCATCATCGCAACTCTATCAGTCTCTAATCGTGATACCTTATTCTGCTCAATATCATCATAATCGGGGTATCGTTATCTCTCGCGTTCACGTCTCTTCCTGCTGTCTGCTCTCATCGTCTGTTTGTCACTTCATCACGCACATGATACACAGAATCATTCGGCTGGTGTGCTATATTATATATAGTCGGCTTAATAAGTCAGTAAGCACATGCCAACTTTGCTCCACTACTCCTGTATATACTAATCTGATCTGTAGAATAAAAGGATTTATGGGTCTATTTCACACACTCAATGACAGCTACCATGTTGTATATGCAAATCTCCTAACCTTGCTCAGAAATTCAGAAATTACACTGAAGTACAGGTGACAAAGAGGAGAGATGAACATCGTCTTAGATATCACGGTATTTAAATAACCTATATGTTTATACCAAGATTTCTTATGTGTTAGTTTATCTTGCGCTCACGAGGCGTGTAGAATCGATATTACATTGCCTTTAAAAAGTCACAGAATAAGAGTAACATGGCATCACAAAGCTTTGAGTTGAACTTTCATCGATCGACGTCTCTCTCCAGATGTAAGAGGGATATATCATGAGCGAGAGAAGAGAGAGAGAGAGAGAGAGAGAGAGGAGAGAAGAAGAGGAGAAGAGAGCACGCACGCAGAGAGAGAGAGAGAGAGGAGAGAGAGCAGCGGTGAGGAACACTTGAAGGATAGCAGAGGAGGTGTGGGTAGGACACATGTGTGTTGTGTTGCCATATCATCGCAAGGCTGTCATACTCGTCGACAGACCCAATAAGAGAGATTGTTTACAATGGTTAAATTTTATATTATTCTGATGTTTGAGCTTATTTACACTCATTTATACTATCATGTAATAAAAAAGAAAATAGGAGCTATTCGAGAGGGTTTCAGTCACATACAACGAGAGAGAGAGGTAGAAATAAATGTTAGAGATTCACAGAGCTGCAGTAAGAAATAGTGGTAGATAGATACCCCTCGAGCTCCATAATCTTGAGCTGGCACTGGCTTGAGTTGCTATGTTAAATACTCATGAGCGCACGGGAGGAGCGGTGGGAGAAACGCGTGTTCGCAAAGTGAGCGGAAATTCCACAGATTCGAACTTTATAAGCAAATTACGTCCTCTAGCGTCACAAGAACAGTCGTCAATGCGATCTTTTGTAAATACAGGACGATATGCACGCAAACACATAATATATATGCATATCGTACAGTAGATAGTGAAATAATGATAACATATATTATACTCACAACGATAAAGTATATATTATATATTAGTACTCACATAGGGGCTCGTATTATTATAGAATTAGTTATTATACTCTCATCAAGTATGAGTATAATTGCTCATATTTATATGTATATATTAGATACTAGTATAGATAAATCTCACTGAGTAAGGTATGTAATTAAAATATATATGATAGGTCTATTATATTAATACTAGAAGTATCACGTATTATATGAGAGGAGATAAATAGAATATCAGAGAGAGGAACTAAATACTTATTTATTATAGAATATTCATACTATATATTTAATAAAATAATAGATAATATACTAGTAGTTTTCGATTATACTTCACGTAGTAAAATGATACGTGTATATTATAGAAGAAAGTATGATGTATTATGTATAGCTACATTATATATATAAGTAGACGGTGGGTGAAGGGCTGCTGACATATTGTAACGGTATACTATCCTGAATAAACTACACATATGAGTATATATATTATGTAGAGAGATATATGAATATTATATATAGTTATATGGCTCCAATATACGTGCTTATGAGTTATCTAACGATAAATGATATAAGTAAATGTAAATTATAGTGAGTTGTATATTGAGAACAAGCTATCTACTAGGTTATATATATAGTATATATAGTAATATATATATATATATATATATAGATATCATGGTTTTATATTAAATGAGAGTTGAGAGAGAGAGAATAAATAAAATAAAAATATATAATTATGTATTATAATAATGTATAATACCTAGAAGTAGACTATATATTAGCGTAAGTAGGTAAGCTACTGAGTAACTGAGTAATAGTACTATAAGTCAGATGTATACGATGCATAAGAGATATTATAATAATCTAATAGTATGTATGAGTGAGCTACGACTCACTAATCTGATTATAAATAGGACGTACGTGCGATATATATATATGGTAGTATTACATACAACTATAGGTATATATACTACTGCTAATATATATAATTAACAGATGTATATATATTAATGAGCTAATATGCATATAGTCATTAGTTACATCTTCAACTCACTATATAGGTTCTATATATAGCTAGATATAAATATAATAAAGCGTGCGTCATAGACGGATTTATATATTGTATAATATATATACGCCCTCACTACTACTATATTATTACTGATGTACAGAATAAGTATATTATGGGGTATTATGTAGATATAGTATCATATATCACATATAATAGCTGGGTATTGATATTATAATTAGGTGATATTATAATATCGTTGAATATAATATACTGCGAACCATATATATTAGGTTTCTCATATTATATATAAATATATACATATATGCATATGGAAACACACACACAGCACAACACACACACACACACCGTACACACACAACACACACACACACACACACACACACACGACATATATATAGATATATATATTATATATATATATATATAATATACATTGTATATTATACTATATATTATATATATGAGGTAGTATGAGCTATAGCCGTATCGGTATAATAATTAAAGTGATTAGTACTGTGATGTGAGATTAAGTAGTATTGAGGGTCAGCATGATATAACATATCACATATACTTAATCTATATATAGTATTATATATATTTAAATAACTAATATATAGTAGTAGTATATACTATATATATCACGTATAGTGGTATGGATATTATATATATCATAGATGGTGGCCGGATATATAATGATAGCTATATATATTTAATCAGAGAGTAGTAAATCTACTAAGTAGGGATAAATATATATATATAGTATATGGAATATATTATATATATATACTAATATATATATATATATTATATATATATATATTATATATATATGTATAGTATATATATATTTGTATCATATGAATACTTGCGTATGCAAACTAAATGATATGTATTGTTTATTTATCGTCTATATATATTATATATAATATATAAATTATATATATATATATGTATACATACCATATAACAAGTACATTTTGAGTACACAACCACTAATGTATGTAGTGTGTGTGTGACGCGCTGAGCCATGTATGTGTGTGTGTTGTGTGTAATGTGCGCGCTCTACTCGCTCGCGCTCTCGTATAAATATACCAAATGAAGTATTTAGGTAGGTATAGTAAAGAGAGAGTGCATATATATTAGTACATATCACGCATATGTACTAATATTATATAAGTAGTATATCGTATTAGTAATATATATATATATATATAATAGATATTATATATAATATATATATACTCGCACATATACATATGCATGTGTGTATAAATATAAATATGAATATTCATGTATGTACATAAATATATATGTACTTGAAATAAACATAAATATATGTATATATAGATATATATATATATGTATATACATATGTATATAATGTACACACACACATATATATACATATATAAAGACATATGAGCCACTATCAATTTCCGGATCTTATGGCCACGAGATTGAGAGCTTTGCCTTTACAATCTCCCTACAAAACACGAAACTAAGTTTACAATATATACCGCCCACCCAGAAACTGCCACCCAAAATTAGAAACACTTTTTGCTGAAAGTGACTCCCCGTTTTTTGTTGGTGGAGACTTCAATTCCCACTGTCCGACTTGGAACAATCCGACATCTTAAAGTGCCTTCCGATCATACAGATCCTGGATGTTATTTAACCATCTACTTTCAGAATTTTCCGAATCTCTCTATGCCAACATATGTTCACCCATCTCAGAGGAAGTGTACTTGATCTTTCCTTTGTATTTGCAGCACTACTTTTTTTAGCAACCTGGACTCTCCATCCATCACAACCCCCTCTTGACTTGGATTCCCGGAGAAAAGAGATTGTTGCCACCCTTCATCACCCCCAAGCCGATTCAGCAATCCGTGGTATTACAATGATCGACTCCGAGAACTCAGGCGCCGACTCGTCATACTCCGGTAAACACTCAAATGACATTTCTCTCCAACCATTCTTGAACACTTCCGGGTGGCTCACAGACTTATTCGGAAGGAGATCCAGGAAATTCGTACCAACTCCTGGTTAGACTGGTGTGAGTCCCTCAATGCTCACACTTCACTTCACGACCTATGGACAAACCTTAAGATAAACACAGAAAACAGCCCAGTCACCCTCAGCCATTGCAAATTTCAAATGATTTCCTCTAGTCTATCCATGCATGAATTAGTACTTTACAGTTACCTCATTCTACCCTAAACAGAATTCAAGACCTTAATGCCTGAAAGGGAAAAGAGCATCCGCACAGTCATCGTTCTCCTGATGTTCCATTCACTGTTAGAAATCAAGAGAGCACTCAAAACCAGCAACGATACAGGCCCAGGCATAGACCGGATCTACTCTAAACTAAACCACCTTGATGATCATGCCCTCAGCCAAATTACAACCGTCTTCAACACCTCACTCACTTTAAGAAGGCTACCCTGGAAAGAAGTGAATTTTCAACCTATCCCTAAGAACATCACAACAGCTACTTACCATCCTATATCATTAGTATCTTGTCTCAGCAAGAAAATGGAAAGAGCAATTTTGGCGAGACTCCCATCCTAACCAGCACATTTAGGCTTACTGTTAGGGTCTCGGAACCAAAGAAAATTTAGCAGCACCCTTGATGGAAAAGGTCGTATTGTTGCTTTTCTTCTCTTGGAGAAGGCATTTGAGCTGGCGAGACATCTTTGCCTCCAGAGGTATCTCTGGCAAGATTCTTCCATGGTCCAATGACTATCTACTTCATAGAAAAGCAAGAGTCAGATTTCAGGGACACTGACTTCAAGATTTTCGAGAATGGAACTTCCCAGGGTAGGGTTTTGAATCCATTCTTGTTTAAGCTTCTGATAGCCGAACTATCAATACAGCTGCCTCCAAACACACCTGTTTGCCTCTGCTGATGACCTGCTGTTGATTAGTAAGCTCTCGACCTGATAACTCATAAATGTCACACATTTACTCTAAAGTTAAACTCAGATAAGACGAGAGCTCTCCAGATCAGACATTGTCTTCCTGATCAGCACCTGTACATAGAGACAGACAGGATTGATTGGGTCTCTTCCCGAAAATGCTTAGGAATCATGTTCAACACAGAATGATTCCTCATCACAGTTAAAAAATCTACTTGAGAAAACTAAGTCATATCGTCTCACAAGCTCAAAACTGGGTGCTGGATTGCATGTCCTCGGAGCCTTCTATATACTTGCTATCCGGTCGCTTATTGATTACAGTTCCTTTTCCATCCTATTTCTCAGCCGAGCCCAAAGTACCAAACTGAAGACCATACAAAATAAATGCATGCGTGTCATCCTTGGTGCACCCAAGTAGTCACGCTTAGTGAACTGAAGGCTAAGTTAGTTCCCCTTCAAACGAGAATTCAGCAGATTGTGGCAGGACATATCTGCAAGATTATTTCTTCTCGTCGACCATACCCCTTAGGAGATTCACTACGAAGATTACTTGCCAACCCTGAAGCCTCTCAACACCGAGCCCTGGCATAATTGAAGTATTTGATTGTATTAGTTCCTTGAATCTCCTTCCATCTTTGCGATCTCGTGGTACCGACGCACCCCACCATGGATATGGGAACCACGGTGAGGTTGGCAAATATGCCTAGATGACATCCGCCAACTTCAAGACTTCATTTGTTTTATGGAGGATGATCGAGAAAATACTGTTAACTATACAGATGGATCTGTCAATCAACAGTCTGACAGGGCTGGAGCCGCATTCCTCTGTGAATGTCACCTACATTCAACGATGCTCAGTAATGGATCCTCCATTCTCGTCTGAATATGCCATTAAGTCTGCATTAGCATATGCACTCTCCTGTACCAGCTTTCATTGTACATATCTGATTCATTCTCTGTCCTGCATACCTTACAAAAGCAGGGTCACCTGGACAGTGTTAGCCTACGTCCACCTTGTTCATACTAAAACAGCTATCTCAGCAAGGCCAGTCTGTTAGACTAATGTGGATTCCTAGCCACATTGGCTTAGAGCGAAACGAGTTGGTCGACACTGAGGCAGAGGACAGCCCTCATCACACTCTCATTACACCAATTAAGCCAAGCATCAGCCAGATCAAATTCTTTGCGAAAACTACAGCTTACCAGATTGCAAGAGTCCAGCATCTTGTCTGGGTTCAAGCTGGATCCCTATCAGCAAGTAGTCACAGCTTACGAAACCTCTCAATTCCCTGATCGAAGTCGAGGAAAGATGCTGTTATCATCCACCGACAAAGCCTAGGGTATCGTTGCAGCTGGGAGATTTCTCTACTCAAAGAGTGCATTCACTGTCAGACAGTTATAAGCTAACCTCTTACATATTACACCCTTGATTGTGCATCCGTCAGAGATATTAGGCCTCAAGAATTCACGAGTGTTCCAGACGCTGAACCAAAGCAAAGAGAATCTTTAGCAACGACCTGTACACAAATGATCCTGGAGACAGAACAGTCATATCGTTCACTCTACAGCTCCTCCTCTAAGATAACATCTTACTTCATAAACTCACTCCAGTGACTACTATAGACAATCTATACAAATACCGTAAACAATTTAATTCAATCAGAACATGAATAAGATACAAAAACTGGGTGGCGACAGCGGACCCCAGGCTACCTTATGCTCTACGAGGTAGTAAAAAAGAAAAGAAAAGAAAAAAAAGAAAAGAAAAGAAAAGAAAAAAAGAAAGAAAAGAAAAGAAAAAAGGTATGTGTGTGCGTGCACACACACACACACATACACACACACACACACACACACACACACACACACACACACACACACAAAAACACACGCACACACACATATATCACATATATGTATATAAATATATTTATACATATATATAAACACATATATGTATATGTATATAAATATGTCTCTATATGTATATACGCATATATGTATATGTAGATATGTGTATGTTTTTATATATATGTATATATATATATATATATATATATATATATATATATATATATATATATATATATATATATATATATATATATATATATGCACACACACACACACACATATCTATATGTCTGTCGCGTCGTGTCCACACACGTTTCATTAGACACTAAGGAATGTGTCCTCTGTTTTTTCGTCATTTGGTTGGCTCAGTTGATTGACTATTTGGTATTATTATCTTTATTATAACCATTATTGTTATTATTATCATTACCATTAGTACCATCATTTCTACTGTGAGGATAATTATTATTCTTGATATTTTTAAAATTTATCATCATTACTCATTATTATTATTGCTGTTATCATCATTACTATCATTATCATTATTATCACTATGAATATCTTTATTGTTATTATTATTGATATAAATATTACTATTGTTATCATCATTTTTGTTACTATCTTCATAACTATAATTATTATTTAATATTGTTAATTATATCATTGTTATTTATAATATATTATTTTAATATTATCATCTTTATGATTTTTCATCATTGATGATGGTAAAAAAAAAAAAATCAAAAAAAAATTTTCATATGATCTGATCGTGAATATATTATGAAAAATGATTATGGACGAAGACTTCCTTTACTTTTTCATCTTGTCCTTTCTTATTCCTGTTTTTTATCTTTTCGCTTCTCCTCTTTCTTCTCACCTTCCCCTTCACTCCCATTTCGCTTTCTCTCCTAGCGGCAACTTCCTTCAACATCACGTCTTTTATCTCCGCCGTCTTACTTTCCTCCTCTTTATTTTTTTCTTTTCTCTCTCTCTCCTATCTTCTCCCTCTTCCTTCTTTTTATTCTCCTTCCTCTTCTTTCTCTCCTGTGTCCAACATTTTCCCTCACATCCTTCTCTCTCCTCTCTCTTCTCTGTCTCTCTCCTACTTTTCAGCATTTCCTCTCTCCCTTTTTCTCTCCCTTCCCACCTTCTCAACCCCATTCTCCTTCCCTCCCCTCTCCCCCCCCTCCCCGTCTTGGCCGCCGGACCTTTCCTATCGCGCTGTAGTCTGGCCATTCCACTCCCTCCCTCGTCCTCCTGTGCCGCCCTTCCTTAAGACAACCGAAAATGAAGTATGTTTGAACTAACGCCATGGAGTGTTCGAAAATTAGTTAACCACTCGCGAAAAGTTAAAAGTATAATGAATCTTTCATTTGAACATTATTTATTTTTATTTTATAACATGGTCTTTTGCCTTTTCAGGTCTTCGTCATCGCGTCGTCCTCACTGCCGTGCTCGGCTCAGCAACAGCAAGGCAACAGCACCCGTTTATGTATGTTTCTTCATGTGTAGCCTTTCATGAGATCTTTAATTCGATGCTTTTTTTCGACATTTTTTACACCATTTCTGCATTATATCATATGTCAGTTTTGGCTCGATATTTCCTATTAAATCATATTCCTTCTTGAACTTCATGTTATAGTCATCGTATGGTCAGTATTACCAGAAAAAAATGTCTAAAATCCCAAATAGTTGTAGATTATTTAGCGTGAGTCGCTCTATCAAGTCTCGCAGCCCCTCCTAAGCCCTGTTCTGTTTTCTCGCTCCGCCCCTCGCGCGCTGCAGCCCATCATCCCGTACTCGTACCAGTACGAGACCAGCGACGCCGCCACCGGCAACTTCCACAACAAGGCCGAGCTGAAGACGGCTCTCGGCGACGTGTTCGGCTCCTGGTCCGTGCTCATGCCCGACGGCTTCATCTACACCACCTCCTACAACGTCACCGGAAACAGTGGCTTCCTTCCGGTCATCGTGAAGACGCTCCCTCAAGCCTCCGCCGGCGCGGCCTCAGCAGCCGCCGCTGGAGGCTCTTCGGCCTAAATGCAGGTTGTCTTAGCGAGCCTTGGCCTTCGCGGCGACCCGCGTCCTAAGTCATTGCGGTTCTTGTGCTCCTTCGCTCTTCTTCGTCTCCTTCTCCGGTTCTCACGTCGGCGCTAAATTTGCTCTGCATTTCCCAAAGAAATCTAATCGCCTTTTATCAATCAAAGATGACAGAATGATACAGGAGAAAGGGGGAGAGGAGAAGGGCGAATGGCAGAGAATCACAAATTCTCTTGTAAATACCTCTTCCGAAATGTGATTCTGCGTTACTTATTTTATTAATTTAATTTATTTTTTTTCTTTATTCGAATGTTTGTTGTGTATTTCTTTAAATGTATTTATATTGTTTGCAAATGATAGATATCCGGATATGTTTTTTTTGCTTATTGCATATGAATATTGTGTTGTTTTATAAGATGCTCCTTATATTTTATACCGAATAAATGTTACATATGGTACCTGTTCAACATTTCTTTTCTACCTATGCAAATTAGTTTGAATGGCTAAATAAGTGAATACATGCATAAAAAACTAATAGATAAATAAAATATGTATATATATATATGAACACACAATACACACACGCGCGCCCACACACATATATAAATGTATATATAGTCCCCGGAGGGCGAAGGAGTCCCTAGTTACGGCGGGGATCTGAATCACTACGGAGAAAGGGAGCTAAAATTTCAGTTAGAGACAGGCCGCCCCATGTTGATGACCCTTTGCACATATAACATAAGGACTGAGGACTGAATGCGACTTAAGGAACAATCAGCAAATGGGACGTTGTATGGTTCTGTGGAGTTAGAAAAACAGAAAATACAAAATGATGGGCACATGATCTTTTGGAGAGGCAGACTCCAGTGCAGCAAATTAGGGGTATGTTTCCTAATTCACAAACAGAAAAGAAAATCGTGGAATTCTATAGTACAAGCGAAAGAGTGGTTTCAGTAATGATAAACCTGAACAAATGAACCTACGCCATAGTGATGAAGAAAAAGAGAGTTTCTATGAAGTGCATCATCACAATAATGATGGGAGATTTTAATGCCCAGATAGGTAAAAAGAGAAAGAAAAACCGTAGCTGGGAATCACGGAATAAGCACCAGGAATGAGAGGGAACAAATGATAATTGATTTTGCCGAGCATCGACCACACAATATCTTAAACACTTTTTCGAAAGACCGGAAGCGGACATGGAAGTCGCCACCTGACATGAAAACGAAGTTTTCATAATTTCAAATAGGCGCAATATATAAAATGTAATCGTTATCAATAAAGTGAATGCTGGAAGCGACCACAGAATGGTCAGGGGTGGAATTAAATCACACCTCAGACAGAAAGGGAATAAACTGACGAAAACTTGGAGACCAGGGCGAAAGAATGACTATAAAAGACTATAAATAAAAATGAAGACGAAGGATGTAAGGATAATCACAACTCAAAAAACAATGAAACAGATTTCAGGGACAAGCAAGAAAACAGCTGGCAGGAGACGGTATGGGGAGAAATCAAATGTAAGCAAAAAAGAAACCAGACGGTGAAGTGATATATATAAAAAAATGAAATAATTAAAGCAGTAAAAGAATTTTCTTGGGATTTATACAACCCAAATGAACAGCCACGAACAACAGTAAACGCGGTAATTAGAGGCGGACCTAACAATACATCAAGAAAAATAGAAAGAGCACTTAAAGGCATAGAGAGAGGGAAAACACCAGAAGACGGAATTAGGAAAGACTTGATAATGGATGCAGGAGAAATTGCAACACTGAAACTGGCCAATACCATTTCGGTAAAACTGTTTAGATCTTGCCTTGAAGAAATATTCAAGAAATGATGGACTGGAAAGAGTATCAAAATAAAGGACGAACACCTTGGCAATCTAAGATTTGCAGACGATACTGTTCTCTTTTTCTGAGTCAGCAAATGAACCGCAGAAATTGATAAACGATCTGAAAAGAGAAAGTCTGAAAGTTGGACTAAAGATGAACAGAGGAAAAACTAAGGTCATGTTCAAGAGTAGAGTTCAGTTAGAACTGATACATGTACAAGGCGAAATGCTAGAGGTAGTGCGAATATTTATCTAGGGCAATTCATACAAACACATCCAGTGGAGAGGCAAGAAAGCGACGCATCAGTCTAGGCTGGAGCGTCTTCGGTAGACACAGTAGCATACTAAGAGGTTCTTTGCCATGATGTTCAAAAAAGTCTTTAACCAGTGATTCCTCCCAGTCATTAGATATGAATCAGAAACATGACCTACAACCAAATTGCTGGAGAGGAAACTAGTAAGAGAGAGGAATGGAAAGGTTGATGCTTGGAATTAGCCAAAGGGAGGGCTGAGGGCGACGTGGATCAGGGGACAGACCAAGGTGGAAAATACACTTGGCACATTAAAAAAAAAAAAGAAGAAAATGACAATGGGCAGGTATAAATGCAGGATACAGGACGACAGATGGACAAAGAAAATAACAGACTATGATATAGATAACATAAGAAAGCCAAGGGCCAGACCAATGACAAGATGGCGTGACGAAATAACGGAATTTGGGGACCAAGAATGGTAACAAAAAACTCCAGACAGAAACGGGTGGAAGAGATTAGGAGAGGCCTACATCCTGCAGTGGACTGGTACAAGCGGATGATGATCACACACACACACACAAATATACATATACATACATACACACACATTTATATGTTTATATATATCTATATGCTTATAAACACACACACACACAAACACACACACACACACACACACACACACACACACACACACACACACATATATATATATATATATATATATATATATATATATATATATATATATATATATATATAATACACTTATATACATACATATATATATTTTTATACATATACATGTGGTGTGTGGTGTGTGTGTAGAATTAAACTGTAATAAACAGTTTTTATAACTGATATAAGAATCATTGGAATACCACCAACATAACACCGATTACAAAAATGAAAGATGGGATAGTCATAAACATCTGTCTTGGGAAAGCCTGCATGGTGATTTAATAAATCTTAACCTTTCGCTACGGCTAGATCAAATGTGGTTCGATCGGCCACATCTGATCTATGGCTTCTTCATTAATGCTGGCTGTTTCATTTGTTTATGCCGTTATATGAATATACTTGTCGTGAACAGTACATTGACAATTAGCGTTGTAAACATGGTCTTATTGGATGTCTGTAGGTAAATATTGACGTCAAGGTAATACGATATCAATAGCGTGGGCATTCGCACACGCGGAGGGCCTGTTTCTCCCTCCCTCTCTCTCTCCACACACTCATATATATATATATATATATATATATATATATATATATATATATATATATATATATATATACACACACACACACACACACACACACACACACACACACACACACACACACACACACACACACACACACACACACACACACATATATATATATATATATATATATATTATATATATATATATATATCAGTGAGTGTGTGTTTGTATGTGAGTATGTGTGTGTGTGTATGTGTGCGTGCGTGTGTGTATGCGTGTATGTTTATGTTTGTGTGTACTATTATTAGTAGTACATTACTGTCATAATGGCAATGATCAATAATCTAACCATCATATTAGTTTTTATTTTACCATCATTGAGATCGGCGTAATTTTTACAGAGAATAAAATCAGTAGAAAACCAACCCTTCGAAGGCATGAAACGCTTGATCATAAACCAGAGAAGCGTTGCTGGTCGTAGATGTTAACGTAATAAGGTCGAATCAGGGAATAACGGAGTTCTCCATTAATGGTTCCAGTTCCCTCTCTCTTCGTTTTCCTTATTCTTTGCAACTTTGCAACTATCCATGCGCTCCTCCTCTCCATTATCCTCACACCTTTCTCCTCTCATTTCTCTCTTTCTGTCCTAGCTTCTTTTTTCCTATCTCCCTTCTCTTTCTCTGCCTCTTTCCTACTTTTCAAAATTTCCTTTCTCTCTCTCCCACCTTCTTTTCCCCTCTTCTCTCTCTGCTACCTTCTATTCCCCTCCCTTTCTCTCTCTTCTAACTTCCCCTTCTTGTCCTTCTCCCCCCTCGTCTCTTTCCCATCTTTTCTCCTTCCTGCTTTCCCCTCCTAGTACTCCTCCTCTCTTTCTTCAACCTTTCTTCTCTCCTTTCCCTTCTGCATCCCGCCCCACCTTCTCAACTACCTTCCCCCCACATTCTCCTCCCACCTCCCTTTTCTCCCCGTCCGGACGCCCCGCTCTCTTTGTGTGACCAAGAACGCCGCCGCTGACCTTCTTGGCCAACGTATATATATAAGGTCGCGCTGTAGTCTGGCCATTCCACTCCCCTTCCTCCTGTGCCGCCGCCAACCACGGTCCCTTAAGACAACCGAAAATGAAAGTATGTTTGAACTAACGCCATGGAGTGTTCCTGAAATGTGTTTGTGTATACCCTTGAGGATTTACCACTTCTGTCTGGATTAACGCAACTCGTGGGTAAAGAGAAAAGTATAGGTTAACCAGATCTTTGGTTGAAAAAATGTTGCATAATATGTTGGCTTAATTTGCCTTTTCAGGTCTTCGTCATCGCCGTCGTCCTCACTGCCGTGCTCGGGGCTCCTCGGCCTCAGCAACAGCAGGCAACAGCACCCGTTTATGTACGTGACATTGGTTTCTGTTGAGCCAACCTTCTAACAGCAACATGTTTCTTGATTGGGTGTTTTTGTCTTTAATTTTTCTAAGCATCCTTTACACTATCTCTGCATTACATTACGTGTAAGATTTAGCTTGATCTCTCCTAATAAAACCTATTCTTCCTTAAACTTCCGGCTCATCTCATAACCGTCCCATTTTCAGTATCGCCTGAAAAATATGTCTAAAATCCCAAATAGTTGTAGGTTACTGAGCGTGACCCGCTCTACCAAGTCTCGCAGCCCCTCCTAAGCCCTGTTCTGTTCTCTCGCTCCGCCCCTCGCGCGCTGCAGCCCATCATCCCGTACTCGTACCAGTACGAGACCAGCGACGCCGCCACCGGCAACTTCCACAACAAGGCCGAGCTGAAGACGGCTCTCGGCGACGTGTTCGGCTCCTGGTCCGTGCTCATGCCCGACGGCTTCATCTACACCACCTCCTACAACGTCACCGGAAACAGCGGCTTCCTTCCGGTCATCGTGAAGACGCTCCCTCAAGCCTCCGCCGGCGCGGCCTCAGCAGCCGCCGCTGGAGGCTCTTCGGCCTAAATGCAGGTTGTCTTAGCGAGCCTTGGCCTTCGCGGCGACCCGCGTCCTAAGTCATTGCGGTTCTTGTGCTCCTTCGCTCTTCTTCGTCTCCTTCTCCGGTTCTCACGTCGGCGCTAAATTTACTCAAATCAAATCGCCTTTTATCAATCAAAGAAGACAAGAACCACAAATTTTCTTGTAAATACCTCTTCCGAAATGTGACTCTGCGTTGCTTGTCATTTTTTTTTTTTTTTAATGCTTGTTGTTTTACTGTTTAATTGTATTTATGTGTGTTGTTTGCAAATGATATATATCCGGATATGTTTTTTTGTTTATTGCATATGAATATTGTGTTGTTCTATAAGATGCTCTTTATATTTTATACCGAATAAATGTTATATATGGTACCTATTCAACATTTCTTTTGTACCTGTGTAAATTAGTTTAAATGGCTAAATAAGTGAATACATGAATAAAAAGATTAATAGATAAATCAAATATGAATATATATATATATATATATATATATATATATATATATATATATATATATATATATATATATATATATGAACACACATGTATACATAATCCCCGGAAGCGAAGGAATCTCTGATTACGGCGGGGATAAGGATCACTACGGAGAGAGGGTACTAAATTTCTGGTTAAAGACAGGCTGCCCACGATGAGTCTTTACATATATAGCATAAGGACTGAGGACTGAATGCGACTTAAGGAACACTCAGTAAATGGGACGTTGTATGATTCTGTGGAGTTAGAAGACTTTGCGAAAAACAGAAAATACAAAATGATGGGCTGGTGCTCTTTTGGAGACGGAAACCCCAGGGCAGCGAATTAGGGGTAGGTTTCCTAGTCCACAAACGTTTAGAAAAGAATATCGTGGAATTCTATAGTGCAAACGAAAGAGTGGTTTCAGTAATGATAAAACTGAACAAATGAACTTAAAAATTGTTCAAATTTATTTACCAACCTATGCCATACTGATGAAGAAAAAGAGAGCTTCTATGAAGAAGTGCATCATCACAATAATGATGGGAGATTTTAATGTATAGATAGGTAAAAAGAGAAAGAAAAACCGTTGCTGGGAATCACAGAATAAGCACCAGGAATGAGAGGGAACAATCGATTTTCCTGAGGATCAACCACACGATATCACGCACACACACAAAATAGGCGCATGGTAAAAAATGTATACCTATCAATAAAGTGAATGCTGGAAGTGACCATAGAATGGTCAAAGGCGAAATTAAATCGCACCTCAGACGGGAAAGGGGTAAACTCGGACGAAAACTTGAAGACCAGGACGAAAGAATGACTAAGGTCATGTTCAACAGTACAGTTCAGTTAGAACAGATGCATGTACAAGGCGAAGTGTTAGAGGTAGTGGGCGAATATATATATCTATGGCAATTCATACAAACACATCCAGAGGAGAGGCAAGAAAGCGACGCATCAGTCTAAGCTGGAGCGCTTTCGGCAGACACAGTAGTATACTAAGAGGTTCCTTGCCATAATTTTTGAAAATCAAAGTCTTTAACCAGTGCTTCCTCCCAATCATGTAATATGAATAAAAAACATGGGCTACAACCAAATTGCTGGAGAGGAAACTAGTAAGTGCCCAGAGAGGAATGGAAAGGTTGATGCTTGGAATTAGCCAAAGGGAGGGCTGAGGGCGACGTGGATCAGGGACAGACCAAGGTGGAAAATATATTTGACAACATTAAAAAGGAGAAAATAGCAACGGGAAGGTCATATATGCAGAATACAGGACGACAGATGGACAAAGAAAATAACAGACTGGGATATACATAACATAAGAAAGCCAAGGGCCAGACCAATGACAAGATGGCGTGACGAAATAACGGAATTTGGGGACCAAGAATGGTAACAAAAACTCCAGACAGAAGCGGGTGGAAGAGATTAGGAGAGGCCTACATCCTGCAGTGAACTGGTACAAGTGGATGATGATCACACACACACACATACACATACACACACACACACGCGCGCGCACAAATATACATATACATACATGCACCACACATTTATATGATTATATGTTTATATATTCATATGCTTATAAACACACACACACACACACAAACACAAACACACACACACACGCACGCACACGCACACACACACTCACTCACACACACTCACTCACATATACACATACAGACACATATTTCAATTCGGACAGAACTCCATATCGACTTAACCCGAATTTTTAGTCTAGATTGGATCACTTTTTTTCGTTCTCGGATCTAGATTCATATATTTGCTTTTCACTGAATATTGATCTTTACGACAAATGCAGAAAAAAATATGAATGGGGATACATTTTCAGAGTAATGTGTTTGGATGGTTTCGAGGAATATACAACCGAAATTGTCAAATACATAACTGTGAAAATATTCATTCTCTCAATCAAACATTTTTTATTCATTACATTTCATTCTAACATTGTTTTTGTTTGCATTCTTTAACTAGAACTTGATCAAGAGTAATGAAAAAATAAGAAATAGAGGATAAAAAGCTGTAAGACAACCTATATTATATATCAGGTTAATCTCATCGTCATATATATTTTCTCAAAACTAGTTATACTTCAAAAATCGTTGGCAAAAATATTTACATTTCCAAAGCACCAAGTATACCTTCGACTAGCATCATAATATATCCACTATATTTTCATGTTTTACAGACACTGATGTTTTCCTTGAACTCCCGAATTCCCAAACGAGCAATAGAGAAAACAGTCATTACTTAGGCAATTGTCCTCTGTCCGTTCCCTTCTTTCTCTCACTCTCTCTTATCTTTCCTTCCTCCTCCCTTCTCATCTGCATCTTCCTACACCCCCCTCTTCTCTCTATCCATGCGCTCCTCGTATCCAACTTTATCTCTCACATCTTTCTCCTGTCATTTCTCTCTTTCTGTCCTAGCTTCTTCTTTCCTACCCCTCTCTTTCTCTGCCTCTTTCCTACTTTTCAGAATTTCCCTTCTTTCCTACTTTTCCCCCCTTTTCCTTCTCTCTGTGCTAACTTCTTTTCCCCGTCCTCCTTCTCTCTCACACACCCTCTCTTTTCTAACTTCCCCTTCTTATCATTCTCCTCCCACCACCCGTCTATTTCCCATCTTTTCTCTTTGTCCTTCTTTCTCCCACCCTCTCTCTCTCCTGCTTTCCCCTCCTAGTCCTCCTCCTCTCTTTCTTCTACCTTCTTCTCTCCCTTCCCTTTTCCATCCCATCCCACTTTCTTAACTACCTTCCCCCACATTCTCCTCCCACCTCCCTTTTCTCCCCGCCGGCACGCCGCCTCTTCGTCTGACTAGAACGCCGCCGCTGACCTTCTTGGCCAACGTATATATATAAGGTCGCGCTGTAGTCTGGCCATTCCACTCCCTCCCTCGTCCTCCTGTGCCGCCGCCAACCTCGGTCCCTTAAGACAACCGAAAATGAAAGTATGTTTGAACTAACGCCATGCTGTGTTCCTGAAATGTTTACCCTTGAGGATTAACCACTTCTGTTTGGATTAATGCATCTCGTGGGTGAAGTGAAATGTATAGGTTGACTAGATCTTTAGGTTGGAAAATCTTCATTATTTTGCATAATATGTTGGCTAAATTTGCCTTTTCAGGTCTTCGTCATCGCCGTCGTCCTCACTGCCGTGCTCGGGGCTCCTCGGCCTCA
>NW_020869475.1:2500-10000 GCF_003789085.1 Penaeus vannamei
GTCTGTCTGTCTCTTTCTCCACGCAATCACTCACACACCAGAATGAAAAATATGCACACACACACACACACACACACACACACACACACACACACACACACACACACACACACACACACCACTATATAATATATATATATATATATATATATGTATATATATATATATATATATATATATATATATATATATATATATATATATATATGTATATATATATATATATATATATATATATAATATATATATATATAATATATATATATATATATATATATATATATATATATATATATTATATATATGTACGCATATGTGAATAATATATTGAATACATAACTATTTTCATTTTCATCATACAGAATATTGAATACATAACTGTTAATTGAAAAATATTTTCAGGCCAGCGTCCCCTAAATACAGAATGGTTAACCGACAGAAAATAAAAAGTCAGACTTGTTGTTCCATTCAGTCAAAATCTGTATATGAAATTTTGATTGAAATTCAATTTGCTCTCTGTATAACGAAAGTCACACAGTCAAAGGAGGAGAGAATAGCCGAAGTCAAAATATGTTATCGAAATATTTGCAATAGTAATAAATGGGCATACTTTTAATACATTACACTACACACAGACCACCCACACACCACACACCACACCACCCACCCAACACACACACACACACACACACACACACACACACACACACACACACACACACACAACACACACACACACACACACACACACACACAACACACACACACACACACACACCACACATACACACACACACACACACACCACTCACCCATACACACACCTACCTCCCCCCCCACAAACACACACCACACACCTACCCCCCTCCCCCCCACACACGCACACACGCATATACACGCATATATACATGCGCATGACTCTATGCATCTCTCCCTCGCGCTGCTCTCTCTAGGCGCCTTTTCTTCTCTTTAAACCGTTCCTGATCGCATGAAGTTGCCAAAACTTTTTGCCATTGCGCGAAATCCCTTTGCCAATCCCTCGCCCTGGCCAAGCGGGCCGTGGGAACAAAGCTGGAGGGAATAAAACGCCAAGTAAGCTGGGGAAGGACTTTCCTGATTCCGAAGGAGTCTCGAGTGCAGAGGTAAGGCGGGGAGGCCTGAGATGCACGTGTCTGTTGTGGGGTGTGGTGGGTAGGGTAGGGTAGGGTTAGGTAGGTTCGGTTGGGTGGGGTGGGGTGGGGTGGGGTGGGGTGGGTGGTGGGTGTTGGGTTGGGGTGTGGGTTGGGGTGGATTTGGGGTGGATGGGTGGGGTGGGTTGGGTTAGGGTAGGGTATTGGATTGTTGGTTGGGTTGGATTGGGTGGGTTGGGTGGGTTGGGTTTGGTTGGGTGGTAGGGTAGGGTAGGTTAGGTAGGGTTAGGGTAGGGGTTGGGTGGGTTGGGTAGGGTTGGGTTGGGTTGGGTTTGGGTTGGTGGGGGGGGTTGGTGGGGATGGGGTGGGGTGGTTGGGTGGGTGGGTGGGTTGGGTTGGGTTGGGGTGGGTGGGTTGGGTTGGTTGATTGGGGTGGGTTGGGGTGTTGGGTGGGTGGGGGGTTGGGTTGGGTGGTTGGGTTGGTGGGTTGGTTGGGTTGGGTTGGGTTGGGTGGGTGGTTTGGTTCGGTTGGATTGGGGTGGGTGGGGTGGGGTTGGGTTAGGGTTTGGTTGGTTGGGGTTGGGGTGTTGGGTTGGTGTGGGTGGGTTGTTGGTTGGGTTGGGTTGGGTAGGTAGGAGGTTGGGTTGGGTTGGTTGTAGTTGGGTTGGGTGGGTTGGGGGGTGGGTGGGTTGGTTGGGGTTGGGTTGGATTGGGGGTGGGTTGGTTGGTTGGGTGGGTTGGTTGGGGTGGTTGGGTTGGTTGGTTGGGTTGGTGGTTTGGGTGATTGGGTTGTGGTGGTGTTGGGTTGGGTTGGGTTGGGTTGGTTGTTTGGGTTGGTTGGTAGGGTGGGTTGGGGTTGGGTTGGTTGGGTTCGGTTTGGTTTGGTATGGGTTGGGGTTGTTGGGGTTGGGTTGGTTGGGTTGGGTTGGGTTGGTTGGGTTGGTGGGTTGGTAGGTTGGGTGGTGGGTTGGTTGGTTGTTTGGGTTGGTTAGTTGGTTGGGTGGTTGGGTTGGGTTAGGTAGGGTAGGGTGTTGGGCTTGGTTGGGTTGGTTGTTGATTGGTTGGTTGGGGTTGGGTGGTTGGGGTTGGATTGGATTGGATTGGATTGGCTTGGGTTGAGGTGGTTGTTGAGTTGGTTTTGAATTGAGTGGTTGGGTTGGGTTAGGATAGCGTTGGTTGCTTAAGATGGTTAGGTTGGTTAGGTTGGGTTAGGTGAGGTTAGGGTTAGATTAAGTTTGGGTTGGGCTAGGTTAGGTTAAGTTAGGGTTAGGTTAGGTTAGGCTATGTTGGGTTTAGGTTAGTTAGGTAGGTGCCGGCCAAATTAGGGTTAGGTTATGTTAGGCAAAGTTAGGGTTAGGTTAGGGCTGGGTTGGGTTAGTGGTGTTGTAGGTTAGGGCTGTGTGTGTGGGCGTGTTTGTAGGATGAATAATATAAGCACAGTGTGATTAATTACTCCTATTTATTTATCTTTTATTTCATTTTTCCATTTATCTATTTTTTTTTTTTGATATATGATTGTGAACGAACGTTTTTGTATTATGAGTCGGAGTATCTTCGTTGTAAGACCTCGTATACACATATGATAAAAGAGCATTGTCTTTGGGCTAATCATTTTACGAGGAACATTAATGAAGAATAAACTCAACAAACGATGAGTACCATTAGTCCATATTTAGGAAGCAAACAATTGTTCCAGCGAATGTTGCGCTATGTTTGCAGGTAAATATTAATGTAGGCCTACGTATACATTTCATTTCATCATACAAATATATTTTTTTTATAAGACACTGCAGTTGATAAAAGCGGCGAATATCCTTGAATAAAGAAAAAAAAAGAAAAGAAAAAGGAAAGCAGAAAGAAATTAAAACACATTAAACAGTAGTATTGTTGCCTTGGCGAACACAAACAAGACGCAATCCTTTTGTCTTGTTTTTATTTATTTTCCTTTTTTTTCGTCCCGAGGGGAAAATTTAAGATTCCGGTTTCCCCTCTTATTGCTCTGGTATTTGTTTATGTGGCGGTTTCCCCCGAACGTTCATCGGGGTCCCTGAACAGCTGTGGGCAAGAGTTACGCTGCGCCATTATCTCTCGTCATGGAAAGGACTCCGGGAAATGGGGTCTTGGGGTCTTGGGGTCCCTCACGCCCTTACCCCCCTCCCCCCTTTTTCTTCTTTTCTCTTAGTCGTATTTCATCTCTTCTCTTTCTCTGTGTCTGTCTGTCTCTCTCTCTCTTCTCTCTTCTCTCTCTCTCTCTCTCTCTCTCTCTCTCTCTCTCTCTCTCTCTCTCTCTCTCTCTCTCTCTCTCTCTCTCTCTCTCTCTCTCTCTCTCTCTCTCTCTCTCTCTCTCTCTCTCTCTCTCTCTCTCTCTCTCTCTCTCTCTCTCTCTCTCTCTCTCTCTCTCTCTCTCTCTTCACTCACTCACTCACTGCTCTCTCTCTCCTCTCTCTCTCTCTCTCTCTCTCTCTCTCTCTCTCTCTCTCTCTCTCTCTCTCTCTCTCTCTCTCTCTCTCTCTCTCTCTCTCTCTCTCTTCATGTCATTGTTCTTCTGCATTGTGTTCCGAACGAGTTCTTTTTATCATTATTGTTATTTTCTCGTGTCTTTTTCGTTCTCTGTGACTTACTTATTCTTTTCTTTCCTTTCTAGTTATACCTTGCTGTACTGTTAATTCTCGTTTTCTAATAATCGCACCCTGTTCCAGTTCCCTACCCCCCCCCCCCCTGCCCCTAAATTTCATTCCCATTCCAACCCTACGCCAACGCACGCATTCCAACTTTCTCTCAGCTTTCCGCCATCATTCCAGGTTCTTCTTATTCCCCCACCTCCCTTTTTCGGCTAATCTTCCCCCGCTCCCCTCCCCTCCCACTAACCATTCCAATTCCCTCTCTTTTACCCCCAGCATCCCCTCCCTCCCCCTCCTTTTCTTACTATTACTCATACTCTTACCCATACCCCCCCTCCCCCAACCACCTCCCTGCCCCTTCCCCCCCACCCCTTCCCCAAACCTACCGTTGTATTTCATTCGCTACAATTAACGAACTTTGGCCATATCACGTCACGATACGCTATGGCATTCCGATAGAGCGGGCAAATAGCATTTCTCCAGCTGAAATGACATTCTCCCTCTCCCCTCTCTCCCTCTCCCCTCTCTCCCCCCTCCTCCCTCTCTCCCCTCTCCCCTCTCTCTCTCTCCTCTCCCCTCTCTCCTCTCCCCTCTCTCCCTCTCCCTCTCTCCGCTTTATTCCTCTTCCCTCACCTATCCTCACCTACTCTCGCCTCCCTCCCCTTCTCTTCCCTTCACCCGTATCCTATGGCCTCCCCTCCACTCCCCTACCCATACCCCCTACCCCTCCCCACTTCATTCCATTCCCTCTCCTCCCTCCCTCCCTTCCCCCCATCACACCTACCCCCCTCTCCTCCCTCCCTCCCTTCCCTCTCCCCTCTCATCCCCATCACCGCTCCCATCTCAACCCTCCCCCCCCTCCTCAATACCTTCCTACCCCCCCCCCCCTCCCTTTCCCTAATGCGAAAAAGTAAATTGGCATCGCTAATGACTGGGGGCTGGGGAGGAGGAGGGGGGGAGTAAAGCGAATGGGAGGAGCCAGAGGAATAGTGAGAATGATTATGTTAATGCAATTATGGTTGTGATAGCGATGTTGGGTGGCGTTGCAGAGTCATGGTGATGGTTGTTGATTGCATAATGGTGTGACTGATGGTGAAGCGTGTCGATGATGGTGGGTGTGGCTCTGTATGTTATTTGGATGGTGGTGATGGTGATGGTCATGGGTGTAGATTTAGATGATGGTGGCAACTGTGGTGGATGATGATGATTAGTGTAAACGAGGATGATGGTGATGATTATTGTGTAGATTTCGATGATGGTGACTACTGTGGTGGACGTAAACGAGGATGATGGTGATGGTTATGGTGTAAGATTCGATGATGGTGATGGTGCAGATGGTAATGATGAGAATGATGATGATGATTATGGTGTAATTTCGATAATGATGACTGGCAATTATAGTGCTTATGAAAATGTGAAAATGATGGTGGTGGTAATAATGATGGTGATGGTAGTGGTAGTGAAGATGATGATGGTGATGGAAACATGAAGAGGAGGATTTTATCAGCAGTGATGATAATGATCTTAATGAATACTGTGTTGATCATGGTGCCAATGAAGATGATGATGACGATGGTGCAAATAAACCTGATAATTATTCAAATCAGGATGACGACAATGATTATCATGAATGCGATGTCAACGAAAATGAAAGAAATGAAGGCGTTAACGTATAGTAGATGATAATGATGTTGATAATGACAGTGCTGACGTCGATCAAGAACACGGTGTCCTTCATTATCAATGGATAATGACAAGGGAAATATTGACAATGGCAGAAAGCAAATTAAGTTTAGCATATTACTCCCTAAAAAATAATAGCATCGCATTTTCTAATAAATGTGATATTATCCAGGAAAAAATTATCTAGTAATTATCCAGATAAAAGGGTCATAGAGTATGATCGAGACAAAGACTTTTAATGCGTTAATGATCAGTTTTTGGACGTCGTAATAGGGTTGATATGAATAATATGAAATTTTACATCAATTATAATTTACGCCTATATGAATTTCAAAACAAAGATGGACGAATTCTATGACAGCAATTAAATGTAATTTGGTTTAAACGAGACAGGTGAATGAATAATTATTTTGTTTTTAATCAATGAAGTGATAGTAAGTTAACGACTTAATGAATTTTTATGTATTGTTTGGTATGTATGTATTCTATATGATGAATATACAGATAAAGAGAAACAGAAAGGGAGCAAAAAAATAATTAAAGATGATAAATGCATACATTAAAAAGAAAAAAAAATATTGGATGTATAGAACAGACAAAATAATAATTAGTAAAGAAGATAATAACGTGAATGAACAGCTAAAATAACAAAAAGAAAAATAGACGCATAAAACAAACAAAATAATAATTAGTAAAGAAGATAATGACGTGAATGAACAGCAAAAATAACAAACAGACAAACATCAAAGAGAAGAGAGATTAATGAATCAAATCAGATTCATAAACTCACACAATCTAAGAATACTAGTAAAACGTGATTGAGATTGAGAGCAACGTCTTATATCTAGCAAAGCCGTGACCAACAGGAATGACGGCGGGAGGTTGCAACACACGCAATAGTGAATGCTGCAGAAGGCACACAAAAGAATTTATTACACGAGAGATAATCGGGGATTGTCGGAGTACAAGGAAAAGCCTTTGGATCTAGATTTATGCTTCCCTTTCTTTCTTTTCTCTTTTTTTGTATGTATGTATGTCTCTCTCTTTCATGTATATAAATAGATAAATAAAATAATACAACACACACACACACAACACACACACACACATACATGTTGTGTGTGTGTGTGTGTGTGTGTGTGTGGTATGTATGTGTGTGCGTATGTGCGTAGTGTGTGTGTATGTATATATATATATTATATATATATATATATATATATATATTATATAATATATATATATATATATATATATATATATATATATATATATATATATATATACATAACATATATTATTGTATGTGTGTGTATATGTATGTATATGTCTGTGTGTACACTTCTCTTTCTTTGCCCTCGCTCTTCTGTAAATATGTTTGTTTGTCTGCCTTCCTGTTTGTTCTGCCTGCCCCCCCCCCCTCCTCTCTCTCTCACACACACACACACATCAACAATAATGACTTGCAGAAATTAAATAATGAATAAAGAGATACTGATGTTAATGACATATCAATAAAAATGGCGATGTATCGAAAATGATAATTTATGCTAATCTGCTATGCCGACGCAAAACCCCGCAACTGATATTTACGTAACAAACAATTCTCATTATAATATTTTTTTTTTCTATTGAAATTACTATCCCTGTCATCGTAATTCCGACGTAGCGCTACGACCTGCAATATTGCTTCTTTGCATAATGTAAACGAGAAATACTGAAAGCGCCCTTAAGTCTGTGCTTACGTAAAACGGAATACTTTGTCAAAGATCGAAGAGCCATCTGTAAAAAAAAAAAAAAAAAAAAAAATAAAAAGAGAGAAAGAGAAGAGAAGAGAGAGAGAGAGAGAGAGAGAGAGAGAGAGAGAGAGAGAGAGAGAGAAAGAAAGAGAGAAGAGAGCGAAAGAAAAGAAAGAAAGAAAGAAAGGAAGATGCGTCATTTTGAGAGTAAGAGAAAGAGTAGAATAGTGTGTGGGTTTATTTGCTCTCGATGTTGTGAGACTTGTGATGGTGGTGAAGATGAATAAAGAGGCAACAAAAGAATAATAACAAGAATAGTAATAACAACAG
>NW_020869475.1:17500-20000 GCF_003789085.1 Penaeus vannamei
GCCCCTACCCCCCTCCTCCTCCCTCCCCTCTCCTTCCCCCACCCACCTCCTCCTTTCCCCTCACCCATTCCTTCCCCACCTCCTCTCTTCCCTCCCCTCTCTCCCCCTCCCAACCCACCTCTCTCCCTACCCCCTCTTTTTTCGAAAGACCGCTGCCAAAGATATTGTTGATTGGTGCTCGTAAAATAAAGATATAAGGTGGCATTCACAACCGATCGATCCCGCTGACTCCTGATAAAGTTTTGATGTGTGGGAAGTCCTGATGGGGTGACACGATGGCCGTCCTTGGTGGCTTCCGAAGGCTTCATGTCGCGGCTTTTATTTTCTCTTGCTCTTTTCTTTTCATTTTCTTCGTTTGATTTTGTTCGATTTTCGTTTGTTTGTTTTGTTTTTTTCTTCGTTTCTTGTTAGTTTGTTGGGTATTTCCTTTTTTTACGTTTCTACTTTTTTTTTCTTTGGTTCTTCTATTTTTTTTCGGTGTTCTTTATCTTTGTTTTTCTTTTTCCTTTTTCTTCTTTTTCTCCTCCTCCGTCTTCGTCTTCTCTCCTTCCTTCCTCCTCCTCCTCTCCACCTCCTCCTCCTCCTTCCTCTCTCCTCCTCCCTCCTCCTCCTCCCTCCTCCTCCTCCTCCTCCCCTCTCACCACAACCTCCACCTCCACTTTCCACCTCCACCTCCACCTCCATCCTCCACCCGTTCCACCTTCCACCTTCCACCTATCCACCCTTCCACCTCTTCACCTTTCCACCTTCCACCTCCTACCGCTCCATCTCCCACCTCCACCTCTCACTCACCACTCACCACCTCCCCTCCTCCTCCATCTCCAATCTCCTCTCTCCTCCTCCTCCACCACCACTCACCACCTCCTCTCACCATCTCACCTCTTCTCCTCTCCTTGCCTATTCGTCTCTCCTCCTCTCCTTCATCCTTCATCTTTCCCTCTCATACCATCTTTCTTCTCCTTTCTCTTCCCTCTCTCTCAAATAATACATCCTCTCATACTCGTCGCCCATCGTGATGTAACCCGTCAGAATGTAAGAAGCTGGCAATTTCCCTTTTCTGAATTTTTCACAGATGTCTTCTGCCGGATTTTAACCTTGTCTACTTTACTTGTCTGCTCCCCTCCCTAATTAACTCTGCATTCGTCTCTCTCTGCTGTTGTACTTTGGTTTTTATTAAAGATAATGTCCCGTAATCTTTGTTATCACACAATCATAGTTTTATTGCTCATTATTGTTATTATTGTTTGTTTGTTGTCCGTACTATCGTTTTTGTTATTCGACATCTTATTCATTTTTTATGAAACTCTATTTTTACTTATAATTATGCTTATAAGGCTGACATGATTCTTTTTCTACAAGTTATGGTAATTCATATGAAAGTACCGCAACGACCCTCAATGGCTATAATTCACTGATTATCAACATTATCATTATAAACAGACTCACACCCCTCCAATCTTCAGCATAATCATCATTTCCCTCGTAAGCAATCATTATCAAATACAAAACAGCACAGCATAAAAAATTACTTTGATTATGCCTCTCATCTCTTTGCATTTTTTTCTCTCTCTCTGTTTTTTTCTTTTTTTCTTATCATACATGAAAACCCGCTTTTAATGCTGAGTCACGGAATATCAACTAAAACAACTTAACTCTTTGATGCCTTCATTTTTGTTTTCTTTGGTCACTTGCTTTTTTGTTTTCCTTTTTAAGTTATTCATTATTTATTTTTACCGAGAACGCCCTATTTTAATCTCAATGTATACTCTTCCCAACATTGATTAATAACATGGAGAGAAGAAGAGAGAGAAGAAGAGAGAGAGAGACCCGAGAAGAGAGAGAGAGAGAGAGAGCAGAGAGAGAGTAGACGAGAGAGAGAGATCCAGGAATGAGAGAGAGCAGTAGAGAGCAGAGAGAGAGCCCAGATGCAGAGAGAGAATAAGAAAGAGAAAAAAATAGTATAGAATTAGATAACGATAAATAGATAGATAGATCAGAGAGAGAGATAGAGAGAAGAAGAGAGAGCCAGAGAGAGAGAGAGAGAGAGAGTAATAGAGAGAAGACGAAGAGAGGAAGGTGGGGGGGGGAGAGAGAGAGAGAGAGTCCAGGATGAGAGAGAAGACCCAGAGAGAGAGAGAGAGAGAAGCCAGAGAGAGAGAGAGAGAGAGAGAGAGAGAACGAATCCGAGTATGCAGAGGAGAGTGAAGAGGAGAGAGAGAGAGAGGGCGAGAGAGAGAGAGAGAGAGAGAGAGAGAGAGAGAGAGAGAGAGAGAGAGAGATCCGATCGAGAGACTCGAGATTGAGAGAGAGAGAGAGAGAGAGAGAAACGAGAGTAGACGAGAACGAGATCGAGAAGAGACGAGAGACGAGACGAGAGAGAGAGAGAGAGAGCCCTTCTCAGCCACCACTGCATGAGCTACGAGAGAGAGAAGATGAGCGACTAGCAGAGAGAGAGAGAAGAGAGAGAGAAGAAAGAGAGAGCAGACGAGAGAGCGAGAGA
>NW_020869476.1:10000-12500 GCF_003789085.1 Penaeus vannamei
AGCGTAAAAAAAGAACTACCTATTTCTTTATGCAAGAAAAGCAATTTCCTTTTGGGACGTTATGAAAACGAGATACAGTAGTAAAATTATACTCTACCTTCGCACGGACGACTATGATATCTGGTCTATTTCTGGCGTAAAGTAATTACAACTATAATTTGTCAAATCAACATGTTTCCCGAAGGATTTGGACACTGTAATAGCTTAATTACCAATTATATCACTCCAAATTTCGTTCAGTTGTACAAAACACATGAAGAATATATTTTTACTCATTTACGTTTGCACGTTTCCTTTCATTATATGGTACTTTCATGTAATTTCGGGATTCAAATCTAAAAAGCAGTTCGCATCCTCGCCTTTAGTCCACGTATTACGACGGCCATTTCGGGGCTGTACTGCAATCCTGCTAAACTGTTCAATGTTTGTAATACCTCTCTCTCTCTCTCTGAGTCTAGCCGCCGTAGTGATGTAGTGATCGGACGCGTTTTTGTTTCCTCTCCGCCGAAGCCCCGCAACTCAGCGAACCGTCTTGCCATGGTCCCGCAATGTCAGAGGGTAATTTGAACCCTCCCCCCGGGTTTGAGAGGGCCAACCAGGGGGCCTTCCTGGTGCTTCATCGGGCAGCTAGCACGAGCTCTTATCCCCAGAGTGAAAAGGGACCCTTGGCCCAGGGTAATGTGCCCCCCTCACAGGGTACCAGGACCTCAGCCCTAGGTTATGAGGGCCCCCCGGCAGCATGTCTCAGAGCTGCCTCCCCGCCCACGAGGATGGGCAGCCAGGTTGCCCCCCGCCCAAGGTGAGGAGCCCCTTAGCAGTAAAAGAAGTGATAACTGTACACAGTGTACATCAGTTTGAAAAAAAAGCAATTCATCAATTCAGCAGCGTAACAATAGTGCTGAACACGAGTTTGTGTGTCGTTACTACAAAAAAAGTCTTGGGCAAGGTCGGTCATCTGTAATCAAATTAGAAAATATTACAGGGCGGCCGAAATCGAACAAGTAATCAGTTTATCAGACTCCAGAAAACCCAGGAACACGACACGGGACACCAAATGGATGAAATATTATCGTGCACACTATTATTGCTGTGTGTCGATAATCAACGGACACAACCCCCCAACTTATTGGTCACCACCTAAGAAATCAGGTATTTCTACTTTTTTTTTTTTCCAAAAGAGTACAGACCAAGAAACACAGACCTGTAAAGAGCTCTACTTCACGGATCATAATATGATCAAGAACAAAATCGACTTGCTGATCGGAATGTTTGTTCTTCACATAGCAATACTTCATCAATAGAATCCCCCACCCCCTACCTTCCATCCTCCACCCGTGATCAGACCACATACGGAACCTTTCCTTTCACATCTCCTCCCCCAGTCACAACGACTCCTACCTCCACCCCCATACCCGCGACCAGCAATCCTCCCCTCTCTCCCTGCCCGCGGCCAGCCAGTTGCCTCGCGCCTTGCCGACTCGTCGGCCTCCAACGCTGCTGAGCCATCCACGTGCCCCTTACTGGGCTTTCCCAGCCAGCAGATCCTGGACCGTACGGACGGCCCCGCCTCCCCCAAGTCAAATGAGAGCCCTCCTGCCGTGAAACCCATAACCAACACGCCAAAGAAGACCAAGGTGGAAGCTTCTACACAAGTAACACCTAAACGGAACGAAAAAAAAAAAAAAAAAAAATAGGAATAACTATCAAAGAGTAACAACTCGACCCCAACCGCCACTGGGAGGAAACAGCTCAGCAAAAGATGCAAGGGGCTACCGCTACTGCCCCTCTCCTCCAGCAGTGCCACCAGTCATAATTAACAACTAAGCAGGAGCAAATCCCACACAAAATGTTGATGAAGACGGTTACACCAAAGTCAAATCAAGAAACCAGAGAAAAAAGACAGAGAACACCAAACCCATTAAAGGCAGCAGATCGTCCTGACAGTCTACCTTTATATTAACTGTTGTCGCCCAGACTGAAACGAAAAAGGCATAGAATAATACATCTGAAAAAAAATGTAAACATTTGGTGTCAAAGGCCATAAGACAGTGGTGACACACGACTACTACACCAGCTTCACGGTGTCAGTAAGAGGAAAGGACATAAAGGACATAACTATTTATACACTGATGCTTTTCCCGACAATGTTAAAGTGTTCTTAAACAAAAAACAAGCACAAGCGCGATCAGAATCTTTGACCAGGACAACGCCGTCAGCGTTACCAGTGACTACATCGCATAAAGTCAAAAGAATTAAGCATGTAAATGCTCAGGCATTTTGAAGAATTTAAAATATTAGTGGAGGAGAGAAACATAGACATATTGTGCATAAGTGAAACATTCTTATAGATGTGATGCCGGGCGAGGATGAGGAATATGTATATATGTATGCGCTGTCTATATGCACCTCGGAATCTTTTGAATACATTGAAAAGGTTTTTAGAGAAATATCTTTAAAATAGAAAATAATTTTCATCTTACGTGACCTATGATTTAACAAA
>NW_020869476.1:17500-30000 GCF_003789085.1 Penaeus vannamei
TTCTCCTCTCTCTTGTTCGTCTCTCTCTCATCTCTCTCTCCTCTCCTCGCTCTCTCTCTCTCTCTCTTCTGTCTGTCTGTCTGTCTCTCCTGTCTCTTGTCCGTCTCCTCTCTCTGCGATTCTCTCTCTCTCTCTCTCTCTCTCTCTCTCTCTTCTCAGTCTCTCTCTCTATCTCTCTCTCGCGCGCGTCATCCTCTCTCTCATCTCTTCAGTCTCCCCTCTCTGTCTGTCCCTCTCTTGTCTCTCTCCTCTCTCTCTCTCGTCTCTCTCTTCTCTCTCCTCTCTCATCCTTCTCTCTCTCTCTCTCTCTGCTCTCCTCTCTCTCTACTCTTCTCTCTCTTCTCTCTCTCTGTCTGTCCCTCTTCTCTTATCTGCTTCCTCTCTCCTCTCATCTCTCTCTCTTCTCATCTCGGCTCTCTCTCTCTCTCGTCTCTCGTCTCTTCTCTCTCTCTCTCCTCTCTCTCCTCTCCTTTCTCTCCCNCACCCCCCTCGTCTTTCGCGAAACGGTTTTTTATATTTGCATTCGAAGGCGAACTTTTTGCATTCCTCTGTCTGTCTCCGAGCTACTCCTCTCTTCTGCTTTCGGAACAGCGATCCTTCGCGTATTGGCGCAGCGGCGGGCCGTCTCGGTTTGGCGGAGAAAGGGAGAGGGGATTAGCGTAAGAGATCAGACGTCAGGGCGCACAGGCAGCGGGGACTTCTGTGTGGGTTATGCCTCCCCTTTGCCTCGTGTTCTTTTTCTGCTTTTCCTTTCTAATTTTTTTGCGGGCTTTATGTCTGTTGACTTTTTTTTCCCTTCTTCTTTTTTTCTTCTCTTTTGTCTGTCTTCTTTTTTTCCTATCTCTTTCTTCTCTTCCTCCTCTTTGTCTCCTCTCTCTCTTCCTTCTCATTCGTTTTCTTCTTTTCGTCTCCTCCTCCTCCTCTCCTCTTCCCTCTTCTCCTCCCCCATCTCCTCCCTCTTCCACCTCCTCCACCTCCTCCCTCCACCACCACCACCTCCTCCTCCTCCTCTCCCTCCTCTCCTCCTCCACCTCCTCCTCCTCCTCCTCTCCTCACCTCAGGCCTTTTTCTCCTCATTCAATAACCCTTTCTTCCTTACCTCCTCCAAGATGCTGAGGACTTGAATACCGAGCAAGATATATTCAAAGCAGGATAGTTTCCCCTCCTTGTCGACTTCCCCGCGTTTTCTTTGACGGCCATGGAGATCAACATGTCAGAAAATGGGATGCGCATTTGTTATCCGCCCCAGCGAGAGAGAGTGTGTATGGGCGCGTGTTTAAGTGTAGGTGTATAAACGTGTGGGCGTGCAGATGGGCGGTGAAGCTACCCCCCATACCCGCCCTGACACCACCTCGTCCGCACCAGCACACACCTGTGGCCAAACAGAGAGAGAGCAAGTCAAATATTTTCCTTGGAAGCTGCTCGCGACGACTCAGGACTCAAGAAATCGCAGACGCTTGTACCGGCGCGGTGAGGGGGGAGGGGGGGTGTAGGGAGGATAGGGGGAAGGAGGGGATGGGGTGTAGAGGGGGGAAGGGGGGGGAGGGAGGCAGAGGAGGGTGTAGGTAATGGTTTTTGCTCGCGAAGGGTGTGCTGTGTCCGTTTGAGACAGAAAGGGCTTGGGGAAAGTTCGGAAAGGTTGTTTAAAGGCATGTGCACGCGGAGGTACACTTATATGCGGTGCAAACTCACATGCGTGTAGATACGTACATGCATCTCTCTTACATATACGCACGCACACACACACACACACACACACACACACACACACACACACACACACACACACACACACACACACACACACACACACACACACACACACACACACACACACACACACACACACACACATATTTACACACAAAAAATGTACCTATGCTAAACACTGCTTAACCAATTCCTAAAGTAAATAGACAAATAGACAGAAAAAAGACAAACAAGTAGAGAAAAAGAAACGGAAATAAAAATGAATATAGAAATTTCGGGAATTCTAACCGTTGTCCGAATAACGCCTTCATCTCGGAGCTTCGACGTTTCGGTTCAAAAAAAAGTCCGAAGTTTCGATTTTTTTTCTCTTCTCTATTTTCCGAATTTGAACATTTTCGGGGGAAAAAAGAGCTTTAGTTGAGAGATTTCTGATTGATTGTTGATGTTATTGTTTTTTTATTTGGAACTATTCCTGAACGTTTTGATTGCTGTTGAATTTTGTTATTTGAAATAAATTGTCTCGGGTGGTTGTGGCCGTTCTCATAATTTTCTCTTTTCTCTCTCTCTTACTTTCTATTTCTGTCTCTCCTGCTCTCTTTCTGTCTCTCCTCTCTCTTTCTGCTCTCCTATCTCTTTCTGTCTCTCCTCTCTCTTTCTGTCTCTCTCTCTCTCTCTCTCTTCTTTCTCTCCTCTCTCTTTCTGTCTCTCCTCTCTCTTTCTGTCTCTTTCTCTCTCTCTTTCTCTCTTTCTGTCTCTCTCTCTTCTTCTGTCTTCCTCTCTTTCTGTCTCTCCTCTCTCTTCTGTCTCTCCTCTTCTCTTTCTGTCTCTCCTTCTCTTCTCTTTCTCTCTCTCTCTCTCTTTCTCTCTCCTCTTCTCTCCTCTCTCTCTCTCTCTCTCTCTCTCTCTCTCTCTCTCTCTCTCTTCTCTCTCTCTCTCTTCCTCTCTCTCTCTCTCTCTCCTCTCTCTCTCTCTCTCTCTCTCTCTCTCTCTCTCTCTCTCTCTCTCTCTCTCTCTCTCTCTTCTCTCTCTTCTCTCTTCTCTCTTCTCTCTTCTCTCTCTCTCTCTCTCTCTCTCTCTCTTCTCTCTCTCTCTCTCTCTCTCTCTCTCTCTCTCTCTTCTCTCCTCTCTCTCTCTCCTCTCTCTCTTTCTCTCTCTCTCCTCTCTCTCTCTCTCTCTCTTCTCTTTCTCTCTCTCTCTCTCTCTCCTCTCTCTCTCTCTCTCTCTCTCTCTCTTCTCTCTCTCTCTCTCTCTCTCTCTCTCTCTCTCTCTCTCTCTCTCTCTCTCTCTCTCTCTCTCTCTCTCTCTCTCTCTCTCTCTCTCTCTCTCTCTCTCTCTCTCTCTCTCTCTCTCTCCCTCCCTCCCTCCCTCCCTCCCTCCCTCCCTCCCCCCAGAAAAATCTGAATGGATGTATAAATCTATCATTCTCTATCTATCAATATTTATCTATCGATTTCCTGCCAGTCCGTTTTTTTTTTTTTTTTTTTTTTTTTTTTTTTTTTTTTTTTTTTCTTTTGTCAACACCGGCGTTACAAACATGTTCCTTATAGCGCAAAATGTGCATGTATGCCGGGCTGGTTTCGGGTATTTGTCTTGGCAGCGGGTTTTGTTCTTTGACCAAGATAGGCGGGCTAAAAGCGGCGTGGGAATATAGAACAAGAACAACGATAATAGTTATTATTGTTGTACCTTTGTTGACGGAGGGAAGTGAGCTGAGGGGGGAGTGGGGGGGGGGTGGTGGGGAGGTGGAGAGGAAGTGTCGTGAATGAGGGAGGGAGGGAGGAGGGAGGAGGGGGGAGGAGGGAGGAGGGAGGGAGAGGGAGGGAGGGAGGGGGGAGGGAGAGGGAAGAAGGGGGAGGGAGAGAAGAGAGAGAGACAGATATAGAAACAGACAGACATATAGAAACAGAGAAAAAGAGAGAGTATGAACAGCTAAATAAATGTGCGAGAGATAAAATGTAAACATGAGAGCGTAGTTGTGTGTATGTATGTGTGTCTGCATGTTGTCTGTTGTACTTGCGTGTATGTATGTGCTTGTGTGTGTGTGTGTCTGCGTGTATGTCTGTATGCTTGCGTGTATGTGTCTGCTTGTGTGTGTGTGTATCTGCGTGTATGTCTGTGTGCTTGTGAGTATATCTGTGTACTTGCGTGTATGTATGTGCTTGTGTGTGTGTTCCGTATGTCCGGTCTTTTAGCCTGAGTGAAGGTACCCGCTCTCGTTACCCGAACACCCTGCAGTGATGAAAAACGCCAACCGGAATCGCAGTACTCTCTTTGATATCCGGAAGTGACGTCAGAACGCCAAACGAATCTCTGTCTGCGTGTGCGTGTGCGTGTGCGTCTGCGGTTGCACTAAAAAAGAGGGCGACGGGGGAATGGGAATTAGTCGAAATTGTGTGATAAGCGTGTGCCGTTCGAACGAAGAAAGAGAGAGAGAAAGAGAACAGAGAGAGAGAAACGAGAAGACAGAGGAGAGAGAGAGAAGAGAAAGAGAAAGAGAAAGAGAACGAGAAGGAGAAAGAACGAGAAGAGAGAGGACGAGAGAGCGAAGCGAGAGAAGAGAGCGAGAGCGAAGAGCGAGAGCGAGAGCGAGAGACGAGAGCGAGAGAGAGCGAGAGAAAAAAAAATAGACAGACCAAAATATTTTGGAACCAGAACAAACTGACGGAAACAGTTAATGAAATGCTGCACACTGATAACGAATTGTGTCAACGAAAGCTGTTTCAATCATTTAATTAACAGATTCGTGCCAGCGTTATACAGAGGTTATGTATAACGCGTAGGTAGGGCGTTATTGTTTGTAAATGTTTGCGATCGTGTGTTAGTCTTTCATGCAGCGTGGGTTGTGTTGTGATTCAGGGAAATGCTTTTGGGAAATGCCTAAGTTGAAGGTGGGAAAGGAATGAGGAAGGAGTAGGTGCGAGAGATTCCTGTTTTTCTTTCTTTCTCTTTCTCTCTCTCTGTCTGTCTGTCTCTCTCTCTCTTCTCTGTCTCTGTCTCTCTCTCTCTGTCTCTCTCTCTCTCTCTCTCTCTCTCTCTCTCTCTCTCTCTCTCTCTCTCTCTCTCTCTCTCTCTCTCTTCTCTCTCTCTCTCTCCTCTCTCTCTCTCTCTCTCTCTCTCTCTCTCTCTCTCTCTCTCTCTCTCTCTCCTCTCTCTCTCTCTCTCTCTCTCTCTCTCTCTCTCTCTCTCTCTCTCTCTCTCTCTCTTCTCTCTCTTCCTCTTCCTCTTCCTCTTCCTCTCTTCTCTCCCCTCTCCCTCGCTCCCCCTTTCTCTCTTTCTCCTTCCTCCCCTCTCTCTCCTTCTCCCCCTCTTCCTTGGTCCCTCTTTCTCTCTACTTTCCTCCCTCTCTCCGTTTCTCACCGTTCCTCTCACTCCTTCCTGATATGAGCTCTCGTGCCACCTCAAATCATGTCCAGGCTGAGGTGATGATGATCTTGCAAATTTAATGAAATGAGAGGAAGCGCCTGTCTCTGAGAGGCTGGCGAGATCCTTTACAGAAAACGGACTCTAACCACCGGCGAGAGAGGGGGGACTATATTATTTTCAGCGGTTGGTGTGCTATCTTTTTTTTTTTTGTTTTCTTTTTCTTTTTTTAAGAGCTAGATATTGCGTGCTGTTAGATAAATTGCAGTCTTGAGGATTTTTATTTAAACAATTATTATACAAGCGCGCGCACACAGACAAACACACACACACACAGACAAAACACACACACACACACAGACAAACACACACACACACACACACACGCAGAATCCAAAAACAGAAAATCTATAACCGGACAGACTGGAAATCGACAAGTACATTAGTCAATACCTCATAGTTACCTCGTTTGTCACTGCATTTGTTGCATGATGGCAAAGTAACGATCATATCTCCATCGACTTATGGTGATCACGTGACTGAAGCTCTGTCACCCCCCCCCCCCCCGGTCTTAGCTAGTAATGCCACGCGCGTCGCAGACTTTGTGGCATCTTGATCTCGTTATCTTATCTGCGCACAGCATCCGGGATCTGGGTCTGTGGCTCCTTATTTTGAGTTGTTTATAAGTTGTTGTTATTACTTTTTATTTTTGTTTGTTTGTTTGTTAATTTTTTTTAGTATTTTTTATGGTATTATCATTATTATTTTGTGTGTATTTGTTTGTTCGTTAAATGTTTTTAAATATTTTTGTTATTATCTTTATTGTTATTACTTTTTATTTTTGGGGTGTATTTGTTTATTTGTTAAATGATTTTCAATATTTTTAATGTTATTATCTTTATTGTTATTACTTTTAATTTTTGTGTGTATTTGTTTATTTGTTCAATATATTTTTAATAATTTTTGATGTTATTGTCTTTTTTTATTATCACTTTTTTATTTTTCATTTGTGTATTTGTTTTTTGTTAAATGTTTTTTAAATATTTTTATGTTATCTTTATTGTTTCTATTTTTTTAAGTCTGTGACAATGCCCACGGTTCTCGGCAAATCATTTGTATGAAATAAAATATAGAATATGCTAAAGGAGAAGCAAGACTGTACTTCACTCTCTAAGTAAAGTCGATATCTTGAGAGTTAAGTAGATGGGCCATGGGAAATTATATGAACAAAAGGCTAAAAATAACAAAAAATTATACGCGCTAATACCTTTTGAATAAACAAAACAAGGAAATGCTTATAGTAACAGACATGTTTATTTTTAATTTCGTATATTTATTTTTTCGCTTTAGTTTTTATTTCAAAGTTCGATTTATTATATTCACCCTCCCTTTAACTGGCTTGTGTGTATATGGTCTCCCTCTCTCTCTCTCTCTCCTCTCTCTCTCTCTCTCTCTCTCTCTCTCTCTCTCTCTCTCTCTCTCTCTCTCTCTCTCTCTCTCCTCTCTCTCTCTCTCTCTCTCTCTCTCTCTCTCTCTCTCTCCTCTCTCTCTCTCTCCCTCCTCCCTCCCTCTCCCTCTCCTCTCCCTCTCCCTCTCCCTCTCCCTCTCCCTCTCCTCTCCCTCTCCCTCTCCCTCTCCCTCCCCTCCCCTCCTCCCCTCCCCTCTCCTCTCCCTTCTCTCCCCCCTCCTCTCTCCCTCTTCCCTCTCCCTATCAAGGGTTTTGTTTACCTCATCGCCACCCGTTTATGCTTAGTCATGCGCGCCCATCGGGGTGTGTGTTTTACGGGCGGCGTTTCTCAGCCAATCACGGCCTCCCTCCTTCGCCGCGTATGCCTGCGTGTGTGGCGGCATCGGCTGGGGAAGCGGGGATATATATTTTCTCTCTTCTTCCTTAAAAAAAAGAAAAAGAAATGTATATATATATATATGTATAAGTAAATTAATAAGTAAGTAGATGAATAAATAAATGAATAAATAATATATATTTTCTCTCTTCTTTCGTCAAAGAAGAAAAAAAGTATATATAAATAAATAAAATAAATAAATTAAATAAATAGATAAATAAATAAATAAATAGAAAAATATAAAATAAAATCCCCCCCATTTTTTTTTCTCTCTCTGGTTCCCGATCGTTTATCTATTTATTTATTTATTTATTATTTTATTTATTTATTTATTTATTTTTATTTTCTCGAGGCTGAGTTAGCGAGGTGTTGCGTAGCGGGGTGTTGAGGTGTCGGTGGTGTCACGTGGTGTCGAAGTTGGCGTGGCTCGGTGTCATATCTCCGTTATAGTGTCATATCTCCGTTATAGTGTCATATCTCCGTTATAGTGTCATATCTCCGTTATATGTATCTCGTTATAGTTCATATCTCCGTTATAGTGTCATATCTCCGTTATAGTGTCATATCTCCGTTATAGTGTGGTATCGCTGTATAGCATAATGTCGCAGATATAGTGTATTATCGTCGGCATGGTGCAATGTCTCCGGTACAGTGTCATAGCGTCTATATAGTGACTTATACTCCTTATCTATCTGCAATTCCCTGCAATGGTAGTTAAATACGTCCCTATCTTGGGGCGGCTCTTGTATAGTGAGAGAGAGAGAAGAGAGAGGAGAGAGAGAGAGAGAGAGAGAGAGAGAGAGAACGAGGAGAGAGAGAGAGAGAGAGGAGAAGAGAGAGAGAGAGAGAGAGAGGAGAGAGGGAGAGGAGGAGAAGGAGGGAGGAGAAGGGAGGGAGAAAGTGAGGAGGGGGAGCGAGAGAGAAGGAGCAGAGGGAGAGAAGAAGAGAGAAGCAGGAGGGGAGAGAGAGAGAGAAGGAGGCAGGGAGGGGAGAGAAAGAGAGAAGGAGGCAGGAGAGAGAGAGAGAAAAAGAGAAAGAAAGAGAGAGAAAGTGTCATGAATCCGAAAGTGGAGTGCTCTTCTCCCTCCGTTGCGGCGGCGAAGAGCACTGGCGCTGGTGGTGGATGCGAGCCCCACACTGCACGGCCTCAGACTGGGCTTTAAAAGTCAATCAGCTGAGACCGTTTGACAGATATCGTGTTTTGGTTCGATGTGTCGCGGTCGCTTTGGTTATATTTCGGGGGTTCGGTGTTTTTTATGAATTGTAGTTGAGTTGTTGTTGTTGTTTTGATGTAAATGTTTTTTTTTTTTTTTTTTTTTTTTTTTTAAGTGTATCGCCATGTTGATATATTGTCGTAGGTATTTGCAAACTTGAAATGACTGATTTTGTTTTATATGTATGTGTGTGTGTGCGTGTGAGAGAGAGAGAGAGAGAGATATAGATAGATAGAAGAGAGAGAGAGAGAGAGAGAGATAGACAGACAGACAGACAGACAGACAGACACAGACGCATAGAGAAAAAGTGATTACACATAATCCGTTGGACTTACGTTCCCTATGAAAACATCTCTTCATTCAGAATTAAAACGACCCTCCCACCCACCCCCCAACCACTACCACCACCGCTCGCCCCCCCAAATAATACCCCCCCCCCCCCCCCTCCCCACCCCACCACGCTCGCCCCCCAAAAATAATACCCCCTCCCCTCCCCACCCCACTACCCCCACACGCTCGCCCCCAAAATAATACCCCCCCTCCCCCCTCCCCTCCCACCCACTACCCCCACGCTCGCCCCCCAAAATAATACCCCCCCTTACCCCTCCCCCCTCTCCCCTCCCCCTCCCCCCAATTCCATTTAAAAACCCCAACCTGGCATCAAACATTTAACGAGCATTCGGCATAAACGCCAAAAAATGGGGGCCAACCTCTAACCACCAGCCGGCGCAAGCGGAATAGGTTCAGCGCACCGGAAATATCCCCAATTTCCCTGGGCATGCAAATTCTATTGGGAAGAATCGCGGGCCGGCGGTCAGTATTTGGGTGGTAGGAAGAGGTAGGGGGTAAGGGAAGAGGGGGATAGGGGATGGAGGTAGAGAGGGAGGAGGGAGGGAGGGAGGATGGAGCAGAGGAGAGGGGGGAGGGAGGGGGGGAGGGGGAGGGAGGATGGTAGGAGAGGAAGGGGGAGGGTAGGGGGAGGGGAGGAGGGGGGAGGATGGAGGGGTGGGAGGTAGGGGGAGGGAGGGAGGGGAGAGGATTGAGGAGAGGGAGGGAGGGAGGGAGGGAATGGGAGAGTGGGGGCTAGGGAAGGAGGGGGAGGGGGAAGGGGGCCAGGGAGGATGGAGGGGGGAGGGAGGAGGGGCGGAGAAAGGGGGGCTGGGAGGAATGGAGGGAGGAGAGATGGGGGCCAGGAGAAATGGAGGAGAAGGAGGGAGGGGAAAGGAGAAATATAGTCAGGGAGAGAAAGGGGGGGAGACAGGGAGGAAGGAAATAAAAGAAAGAAAGAGACAGAGACAGATAGAGATTGAAGTGGGCGTTTTGAAGCAAGCGAGTAGAGGGGGGGGGCGGGGACGCATATTAGCCATTAAAAGTACCCCGAATTGCAGTTATATTAAAGCGAATGTTAATTTCCTCGCGCATCTCGAGCTTTTATGTCTTCCGCTATCGTAAGGAATAATTTAAAATTTTCGTTTTGAATTGGGCATAATCCGTCCTTTTGTTTTGTTTGTTTGTTTGTGATTAAACTTCATTTGATTCATAGCAGTGACGTGTAATTTCAGTGTGTTTTTAGGTTTTCTCTTTTGTAATAATTCTCCGGATTTTGTTTATAGGAAAGTCGATTATTTTTTGTTATTCCTATGATCCTTCTTTTTGTCATCGATTATTTTTGTTATTCCTATTTTCTTACATTTTTTTTCTATCATTTTTGCTATTCTTATTATTCTTCATCTTTTTTAATCAATTATTTTTGTTATTCCTATTATCGTACGTCCTTTCTAATTATTTATGCTATTTCTATTATCCTTCCTTTTTCTTCATCATTTATTCTTGCTTCTTCATATCATCCTTCCTTTTTCTCATCGCTTCGGTGCGACGGAGGGCCAGATAGCAGTGACCCGGATGTGCAGTGCAAAGAGAGAGAGAGAGAGAGAGAGAGAGAGAGAGAGAGAGAGAGAGAGAGAGAGAGAGAGAAAGAGAAAGAGAGAAAGAAAGAGAAGAAAGAAAGAAAGAAAGAAAGAAAGAAGAAAGAAAGAAAAGAAAGAAAGAAAGAAAAAGAAGAAAGAAAAGAAAGAAAGAAAGAAGAAAGAAAAGAAAAGAAAAAAGAAAAGAAAAGAAAAGAAAAAAGAAAAAAAGAGAAAGAATAGAAAAGAAGAAATAGAATAGAATAGAAAAAGAATAGAATAGAATAGAATAGAATAGAAAAAAGAACAGAACAGAACAGAACAGACAAAACAGCCATAGCACGCATAGTCATAGCACGCGAAGGGGCACATGACCATGCAGCGGCGGGCGGGGGTGTCTTCCGCTGTCTTCTCTTGCCACAGACCCGAAGGATCTTTATCTTGTCTTGTATCCTTCTTGGGTTCTGTTTGTCTTTTCTGTCTGTCTGTTTTTTTTCTTTTTTTTCTTTTTTCTTTCTTTCTCTCTCTCTCTCTCTTCTATCCATCTCTATCTATTTATCTTTCCCTCTTCCTTTCTACTTCCTGTGCCTTCCCTCTCTCCCTCCTTCCTTCCCTCCTCTTCCTCCTCCTCCTCCCTCTTCCTCTCCCCTTCTCTTCCCTCCTTCTTCTTCCCTCCCTCGTTCCCTCTCCCTCCTTTCCCCTCCTTCTTCTCCCTCTCTCCCTCTCCCCTCCCCCTCCACCTCGGCCTTGAGGATCGGAGTGCGAGCACCGCCTCGACGGCCTCAGCGCCTCCACATCTCGCCGCCAAGACGCATAATGTAACCGCACTGCTGACGTCATCATCACGTGACCGCCCTCGGCCCCGGGAAGAGCCGCTGTCGACGTCTGGAGCGAGAAGCCCTTTGAAGCCTCTCGAGAGTTTCTTCTGCTTTTATCTCGCTTTTGCTTTTAGTGACTCGAGACCCGCCATTGAGTTTGCTTTTCATATTTATTTTATTTTTTATTTTTTTTTCGTTCCTTTTTATTACTATTTTTTTTTTTTTAAGGGGAACTAAATATAGAAGTACTGATTCGTTTTTTTTTTTTTTTTTTTTTATTTATGGCGATAGATGGCACTGCTATGCGACACTCTTCGTCTGGGGTTTTCGTCCGCGCGATGAAGGAAACTGTGGGACGTTTCGTTATCTTTATTCTGATTTATCTCTTTATTCATCTTCGTTCTCGTGTATCTCAAGTGTCCATCTTCTGTTCTTTTGGTATCTCTTTCTTTATCTTTCTTCTTGTGTATCTCTGTTGATCTTGATTCTTCGGAGATTTTTTTTTTATTCTTAGTGGAAACAATTTATCTCTTTATTCATCTTCGTTCTCGTGTATCTCAAGTGTCTATCTTCTGTTCTTTTGGTATCTCTTTCTTTGTCTTTATTCTTGTGTATCTCTGTTGATCTTGATTCTTCGGAGATTATTTTTTTAATTCTTAGGGGAAACAAGAGAAGCTGTGCAAGAATATGTAAGAATTATCGACTTCTAAGAATTATCCGCAAGAATTATCGATGTCTAAGGATTATACGCAAGAATATGTAAGAATTACCGATATCTATGAATCATCCGCAAGAATTATTTGTAAGAATTATCGACATCTAAGAATTATCCGCAAGAATTATATGTAAGAACTCTCAGCGTGTCAAGAATCATCAGCATGAATAATGCACAGGAAAGATCAACTTGTTCACTTAAGGACATGTTCTCTCACGGACATGTTCTCTCACGAACATGTTCTCTCACGGATATGTTTCTCTCACGGACATGTTCTCACTATGTTCTCTTACGGACATGTTTCTCTCACGGTCATGTTCTCTCACAAACATCTCACACGTGTTCTCTCACAAACATTCTCCACGATCATGTTCTCTCACAAACATGTTCTCTCATGTTCTCTCACACATGTTCTCCCACGACATGTTCTCTCACAAACATGTTCTCTCCACAAACATGTTCTCTCACGGACATGTTCTCCCACGGATCATGTTCTCTCACAACATGTCCTCTCACGGACGTGTTCTCTCACAAACATGTTCTCCCACATCATGTTCTCCCACGGTCATGTTCTCACACGGTCATGTTCTCTCACAAACATGTTCTCTCACAAACATGTTCTCTCACGGACATGTTCTCCCACGATCATCACACATGTTCCCACGATCATGTCTCTCACGGACATGTTCTCCCACGATCATGTTCTCTCACGGACATTCTCTCACGTTCTCCCACGATCATGTTCTCTCACATGTTCTCTCACGGACATGTTCTTGCATGTTCTCTCACGGACATGTTCTTCATGTTCTCTCACGGACATGTTCTCTCACGGACATGTTCTCTCACGGACATGTTCTCTCACGGACATGTTCTGACATTCTCTCCACGGACATGTTCTCTCACGTCATGTTCTCTCACAAACATGTTCTCCCACG
>NW_020869476.1:40000-42500 GCF_003789085.1 Penaeus vannamei
GTAGTGTACAGGGTGAGAGTAAGTGTTGTGTGTGTGTGTGTGTGTGTGTGTGTGTGTGTGTGTGTGTTTAAGTACGTCTGTTTAAATATGTATGAATGTATTGTATGGCGTTGTGCTTGCGTATTTCCTTGTATGTGTCCGTATGTATCGGATTCTATGCCTTATGAACATGTGTACATACATGTAAGTACCCACGTGCGTGTGTGTATAGACTTCCAAAACAAAGAAGATGCGTGATAAATGAGGAGGAGAGAAGAGTGTGAGTGAGAGTGCGAGAGCGTATGAGGGGAGAAGAGAAGATGGAGAGTGTCCGTAAGGAAGTAAGGACGGCCGTAGGAGGAGGGGAACGTGAGGATGGGAGGATATGGGAGGATGCTACACCGAACACGTACAAAGAGATAAGAGATAAGAGAAGGTTTTCTGACGGACGGGACTTTTATTCCATTCGGGAAAGATAGATTTTTTTTTTTTTTTTTTTTTTTTTTTTGGGGGGGGGGGGAAGTATTATTTTTCGGTTGGTTCTGGGTTTCCTTATATTTTTTCTTTCGCATTTTTTTCTTTCGCTTTCATTGTTTACTTTTTTTTTTTCGCTTTCTTCTTTTCGCTTTATTGTATTTTTTTTCTCTCTCTTCCTCCTTTTTCTCTTCTTTTACTTCATTTTTTTCTTTTTTTCTTTCTCTTCCTTCCTTCGTTATATTTTCCTTCTCTTCCTCCTGATAATTATGAAATGATAATGATAAAGGTAAGGTAAGTATGATTAATAACAAAATTCATAATCTTAATAATGATGATGATGGCGAAATCGAAAATTAAAATAATCATAGATAGTAATAATTCTTATAATCATGAAAACAATGGTAATGAATATGTTAATAATGATGATAAATAAAGATAATGGTAAAATCTAGCCACAGAGCGAGCCAGTCAGCCCAATACCGGATAGATAGAGAGGGTTGGTGTCAGGAAGGGCGTCCGGTATATGCCAGCACCGGACAAATGGGACAAAGATACAGCAAAATAAAGATAATGGTATAAAATGAGGAGGAGGATAATGAAATGATGATAAGGATAATGATTTATGATAGGGATTAATGATGGCAATTATGATGATAAGACAAAGGTACAACAAAATAAAGATGATGGTATAAAATGATGCTGAGGATGAGGATAATGAAATGATTAGAACAATGATTTATGATAGGGATTAATGATGGAAAAAAAATAATGGCAATTATGATGATAGGACAAAGCTACAACAACAAAATGATGTTGAGGATGAGGATAATGAAATTATAAGAACAATAAATGTTAGATTAAATGGCAAAAATAATGGCATGATGATTGATAATGGATGATGATAATAAATGAAATGATTAAAATGGAATATGACTATTATGCTACAACATATTAAAGATAATAGGATGTTATGATTAATTTATGATAGGGATTAATGATGGCAAAAATAATGACAATTATGATGATGATTATTGTAAAATAATTATAATAGAGACATTAAGACCTGTGATAATAGTAATAATAATGAGAGAGTAACAACAAACGAGAGAAAAATAGTATCTGAATGTGTCTTTTTATTGATGAATCTATTTATTATACTTATCTCTTCATGAGGAAGTGAATCTGGAAAACAAAGTTAAATCTGACAAAACGAATGTGAGAAAAATAGAGAAACTTATAATGAAAGCACGAGAGACAGGAAAGAAAATGGCGTGTATGAATCCAGTTACAAATTAACTGAATATTTACAATGTTGATTCTCGAGCTTCTAATCTTGAGACACGTGACTTATAATCAAGATCTTGTTTTTATGCTTTTGTTGTATTTATGCTTTCGTGTGGTTAATTGTTTGTTTTTTGTGTGTTGTTTGTGTGTTGGTGTGTGTGTGTGTTTGTGTTGTGTGTGTGTGTATGTTTGTGTGTGTGTGTGTATGTTATGTATGTTTTTATGTGTGTGGTGTATGTGTGTGTGTGTGTGTGTGTGTGTGTGTTGTGTGTGGTGTGTGTGTGGTCTGTGTGTGTCTATGTATGTGTGTGTCTAAGGTAAAATAACGCTTCCATCTCTTATCAGTATAATTATGTGTCCTTTTATTCTATCTTTCTATCTTCCCCGTAAAAGATTCTCTCTGTTCCTTCCGCCCTCCATTCGCCAGCGTGTCGCATAGAGCGAAGCAAGAATAGGTACGGGACAACAAGCAAAATTTGACTCAAGCAAAAGTTTATGCAGTGCTTGGCTGTGCATCGGGATGTTCAACCCCGCATCGCCATACAGCCACATACAGCAGGACACACCCACTACTGCATCAGCCATAGACATGCACACATGTACGGACGCAAGCACACGTACACGCTTACTTACACATGCCGAAGCATTTGCACGTACATACATACTTAGATATATCGAAGCACATACACGTACACATGCATGTAAACATGTAACATGTACACACACACACACACACACACACACACACACGACACACACA
>NW_020869476.1:55001-60001 GCF_003789085.1 Penaeus vannamei
CTTCCCTCTCCTCACCCTGCTCTGTCTCTTTCCCTCTCCTCACCTGCTCTGTCCTCTTCCCTCTCCTCACCCTGCTCTCCTCGCTCCCTTCCTCTTCCCTCTCCTCACCCTGCTCTTCCTCTTCTCTCTCCTCACCCTGCTCTCTCCTTTTCCTCTCTCTCACCTGCTCTGTCCTCTTCCTCTTCCTCCCCTGCTCTACCCTCTTCCCCTCTCCTCACCCTGCTCTGTCTCCTCTCCTCTCCTCACCCTGCTCTGTCCTCTTCCCTCTCCTCGCCCTGCTCTGTCCTCTTCCCTCTCCTCACCCTGCTCTGTCCTCTTCCCTCTCCTCACCCTGCTCTGTCTCTCTCCTCTTCCCCTCTCCTCGCCTCCCTGCTCTATCCTCTTCCTCTCCTCACCCTGCTCTTCCTCTTCCTCTCCTCACGCCTGCTCTGTCCTCTTCTCTCTCGCTCACCTGCTCTGTCCTCTTCCCTCTCCTCACCCTGCTCTGTCCTCTTCCTCTCCCTGCACCCTGCCCTGTCCTCTTTCTCTCTCCTCACCCTGCTCTGTCCTTTTCTCTCTCCTCACCCTGCTACCCTGCTCTGTCCTCTTCCCTCTCCTCACCCTGCTCTGTCCTCTTCCCTCTCCTCACCCTGCTCTATCCTTTTCTCTCTCCTCACCCTGCTCTGTCCTCTTCCCTCTCCTCACCCTGCTCTGTCCTCTTCCCTCTCCTCTCCCTGCTCTATCCTTTCCTCTCCTTCCTCCCTCGTTCCTCTCCTCACCCTGCTCTGTCCTCTTCCCTCTCCTCACCTGCTCTGTCCTCTCTCTCCTCTCCTCACCCTGCTCTGTCCTTTCTCTCCTCACCCTCTCTTCACCGCTGCTCTGCTCTGCGCTCTGTCCTCTCCTCTCCCTGCTCACGCTGTGTCCTGCTCTGTCTGCCTCCCTCTGCTCCTTTTCTCTCTCCGTCTCTGTCCTCTGCTCTGTCTCTCTCTCGTCCTCTCTGTCTCTTCTCTTCCCTCTTCCTCAACCCTGCTCTGTCCTCTTCTTCTCTCCTCACCATCCTGCTCTGTCCTGCTTCTCTCTCCTCCCCCTTGCTCTCCTCTTTCGCTCTCCTCACCTCTGCTCTGTCCTCTTCCCTCTCTCCCCCGGTCCTCTCCCTGCCCCTCTCTGTCCTCTTCCCTCTCCTCACACCCTGCTCTTACCTGATGCTCCTGTCCTCTTCCTCTCCTCACCTGCTCTGTCCTCTTCCTCTCTCACCCTGCTCTATCCTCCTCTCCTCACCCTCTCTCCTTTTCTCTCTCTTCACCCTGCTCTATCCTCTCCCCTCTCCTCTCCCTGCTCTATCCTTTTCTCTCTCCTCACCCTGCTCTATCCTCTTCCCTCTCGTCAACTTGCTGTATTCCCTCCCCTCCCCTCACCTCATTTCCCTTCCCTCCTCCTCCCCTTTCTCCTATCCCATCCCCCTCTCCGCATCTCCCCCCATTTATGTCTGTCTGTGCCTGTCTGCCTGCCTGATGGTTTATTTCCTTAACTCACACACACACCTATCTGCCTCTGCCTCCCTCCTCCTCTCTCTCTCTTTCTTTCTCTCTCTGTTCTCTTAAGGTTTTATCTTATCCGTCAAACCTTCCTCTCTCTCCCGTCCTCCCACCATCTTTACCCCGCCCTCTCTCAACCCCCTCTTCCAGTACTGCCCCAATACTACCAACCTGTACGCCCCCCTCCCCTTCCCGCGTGTCTGCGTGTCCGTCGCCCACCCACTCCCCCGCAAAAGGCTACGAGGACTGTGCATTTATCGACGCCTCAGCATGCATGACTTATTCAAGCGCGTTTGCAACAGCCACCGTGTCTCTACCTGTTGGTTTTTACGAGGGGAAAGGGGGGGCGGAGGGAGGGGCAAGGGAGCGCGTGCTGGCGAATGGAATGGGGAGTGAGAAGGGAATGGGGGAGTGAGAGGGAGCAAGAGCTGGGCAGAGGGAGCGAGAGCTCGGCGAAGGGAGTGGGAAGGAAGGAGGGGGGGGTGAGATAATGGACAGGAATGGGGGGGGCAAAGGGATTGAGTGAGGGGCAAAGGGACCAAGTTTAGAGACCATGAGAGCAGTAAATGGGAAAAAAGAGCTAGTAAAGAGGCAATATCACCAAGTGGGGGTGGATAAAAATAATGAGTGAGAGGCGGGAAAAGGAAAAGAGCAAAGGGCAGGAGCGGGAGCGAGAGAAAGGGGAAAGAGCGAGCAAAAGAGGGGAGACAGAGCGTTGACCGCCTGGACGCTGATTGAGGCTCATTTCACACTCCAGCGGCCGTCTCACTTTCACCACTACATTATCGCCATCGTGGACAAGACCGGAGATTCCCTGTTCTGACATTATCAAAACTTATCAACAGTGACGAAATTTCGTTTGCACGATTGTGTGTGTGCGTGTGCTTCAACAATTGCGCAGGGATGCTGTTTGCGTGTTTTATTGTCATTTTTACTGTAATATATATCGATCGATAAATTTCCATTGATATAGAGCTATAACGGCAAGTGTTCATGGCACTTCCGCTAAAACACTTGTATCAAATCACATCATATCATATATCATATCATATACCTCTCTCACTTTCACACACACTCTTTCTCACACGCACACACGCTCATACATATACATAGTATATACATATATAGACAGATATAGAAATATAGATAGTATATTGTGTATATACATTATCCATCTAATTAAATATATTCGCAGCATGCGTGATTATGTTTCGCACATTGCCCTCTTCATTCTATTGTATTTTCTCTCTTATCTGATAGATTCTTTTTTCCATCCTTATAGCACCTCTCCTCATTTCTTCGACATTTCTAATACACTTGTCCGCTTTAGGTCGAGAGGGAAAGAAGGGAAACAACAAACGAAGGGGACGGGAGGGTGAGGAAGAGAGGGATAGAGGAGAGAGAAACGGAATGAGGGAGGGAAAAAGAAGTGGAGGGGAGGGAAAAGAGAAGCGGGGGGGGAGGGGAAAAGAGACGTGACAGGGAGAGAAAAAGAGACGTGGCAGGGAGGAAAGAGGGGAAGTGGAGGGGAGGGAAAAAGAGAAGTGGAAAGGAGGGAACAAGGTAAGAGGTGGAAGGAGGGAAGGAGGCAGCTGCTGCTTGGGTGTCCGGTCACGTGGCGGCCGGAGGGAATCTCTGCTTGGCCCAGAGGTCGCCGCGGGGCATATGATACACACACACGCACACAAGCATGAACAGCGGGGTTCGAGGGAGAAGGTGGGGGACGGTGATGTAACACATGCGAGGCATAGAACGTTAGGGATTCTGGGTGACAGTAGGACTGAGCACGGGAGAATGGAAGGTAGGAGGGAGAGAGTGGAAGGGAGGAAAGAGGGAGAGGGGAAGGGGGAGGGAGAGAGGGAAGGGGAGGGAGAGAGGGAAGAGGGAGAGGAGAGAGGGAAGAGGGGAGGGGGGAGGGAGGGAGGAGGAGAAGAGGGAGAGGGAGAAGGAGAAGGAAAAGAGAGAGAGGCGAATGATAGCCCACGTAGGCCTAGGGCCCGGGCAGGTGTCCCCAACCCAGCCGAGCCGCAAGTCCCACCGTCGACAGTCTCAGCGTCGACCCCCCCCCTACCTCCCTCCCCCACCACCAGAACCTACTTTTAAGCCGAGAACCTGAGCCTGGAAAGGGTTGATCTCTGAGAACCAGAACGCCAAAGCTAGGTAGTATAATTATCAGGCCTATAAGTCCACGATAAATTGGCTGACTTACACGAAGCCTAGACACCTACTGGGGTCGGCAACCACTCACATCTACAGTACACTCATTCACTCACTCTCTCTCTCTCTCACTCACACGCTCACTCACTCACTCAGGCCCAGGAGTAGGACGACAACGCTGTGGTGGCACATGGGAGAGGGGGGGGAGAAGGGCCGGCAGGAGAGTGGAAGTGGGAGGCATGAGGAGAGGGGAGGGGAGGGTAGGAGAGGGGCGGGGGTACAGGTGAACGAGGATTGTGGGGTCTGGATCAGTTACGGGGCAGGGAGCACTAGGCAGGGAGGGAGGAGTGGAAATGAGGGAACAAGAAAGGAGGAGGAGGATGATAATGGGGAGAACGAGACGAAAATCAAGAATAAGATAGAGGAGACAAAGGAGTAGAAGGAAGAATAAGAGTAGGAGAAGGAGTAGGATGAAGGGGAGGGATGGGAGGGAGAGGGGGCAAGCTCCGCACACACCTCACTCCCGCGCTGGGTCCGGGCAGCCCACCCCGACGCGGCCGTCCCCCATTGTGGCGGCCCGGCCGGTGTTGCCGAACGGGCGTCGTACCCATTTTCGTTTTCCGTGCAGCCCGCCCTTCCTCCCCCGCCGGAGAGTCCTCGAGGACGACCTGTTCTGGCGGGGGCTCCGCGGGGCCTGGCAGGAACAAGCTACGCTCATTTGGCCGTGCCCGATGCTGCCCTGCTCACACCGCACCGTCCTTCCAGCTCTGGCGGCGCAGCGCTCGGCCGGGCGGGGGCTCGGCTGCGCTCTCGAACACTATCACTTTCCACGCTGTACTCCCTCCCCCGTCCCCCTCCTCCGATGCGCCGCCTTCCTTATACCTTATCCCGACGCCCTCCTGTTGCTCTCAATCTTCAGCACGCATGCATGCACGCCTATTAAAAGACACAGGCCCCCACTCGTTCGCTTGCTCTCCCTTGCTCTCACAACGTGCGACTCAATACACGTGTACAAACGCAAAAACAAACGAGCATATTAACGCACAAACTCTCACTAACATGCACAGTAACACAAATAATAATACACCAGCATATACTAACACACAAACAAACGACATGCATTCATATACCTAGGCCCAAACACACCTGAACCCACACACACACACACACACACGTACGCTCGCACGCCCGCGCACGCACGCACACACACACACACACGCACACACGCACACACACACACACAACACACACACACATCACAAACACACCACAACACACACACACACACACAACACACACACACACACACAACACACACAACACACACAC
>NW_020869476.1:65001-75001 GCF_003789085.1 Penaeus vannamei
AAGTAAGAGAAGGAAGAGGAAGAAGGAGAGATGAGAGAAGAGAAAGAGAGAAGGAAAGGGAGTAAGAGTAGAGAAGAGAGAGAGAGTTAAATGAGGAGGAAAAAATAAGGAGTAAAGAAGGGAGAAAGAAAGGAATAAAGAGGGGGAAATGAAAGAGTGAGGAGAGCGGGAAGAGCTATAACTCCATGTGCGTACAGAAAACAGGTGTGACAAAACACTTGTGGGTAATCATTTACTCCACAGTAATCCGGTAAAGAATGTTTCAGTTGCCTAGCAGTTGTATCATCACACATGTGCGAGACTTAATGGTGAGCTTCATGTATTACTTTGACCTTCAATCTTGTAGAGATTGTTCACCTGGAATGAAGATAGACGTGCATAGTGACTCTGCTTGTCTGTTTGTATGTCTCTGATTCACACACTCAATAACTCGGTTTCAATGCGTATGCGTGTGTACGTGCGCGTACCTTTACACACGCGCACACTTACATATGTATTTATGTGTCTGCATATCAATTTCGTATAGCATTTCATGTCGCAATGCTATCAACAAAGACTAGGCACGGCTAAACCCCGTCCTGGCTAACCAGACACAGACAAGGGCCTTCACTCTCATTAAAAGACACGACCCTCACCCTACCCCCCCCCACTCTATCCCCTACCCTTTAACAGCCACAGACCAATATTAAAATCCCATTACACGAGACCGAAGAATCGTTGTCACTTGACTTAAATGTATTATCAAATCGGCTCGTCTTCTCTAATCGAATGGGCAAATTTCTCCGCCATTACTGTAATGGATTCGTCATCATCACTGCCACCATTTCATATCGACATTCCTCTCACCGCCCCAAGTACATTTCATTAACCATATGGTCGCTGATATAGCCGCTACTCTCTATAGATTCCAATATGCTACTATTAGCAATTATCAACAGAACTTGACCGCACACTTTCACCGCGACCATTCCATTATAAAGATTTATGTAACATTCCCATTGCGGGCTAAACCAACACCTAAATTCCATTTCCAAATCCAAATTGCTTTCTCATGAGCAACGGCTCGGAGTCTCGCCACCTCATCGTCAATGAGATCCAAACCGCCATCTGCCTCTCCCTTTGCCTCTCTTCATCTGCCCTTCTACCCCTTCCCCTGTTATCACCTTCTCTTCTTCCACTCCCTCAATACCTCCCTCCAATCTCCCTTCCTTTTCTTGCTTCCTTCCCTCCGTTCCCTCTTCCCTCCCTCCATTCCTTCTTCCCTTCCATCTTCTCGCACACACACACACTCACTCACTCACTCCTTGCCCAAATCTCTTCCCTCCTCTCCTTCAATTGCTCCTCTATGTCCAGCCCCTTCTTGAACTAACGGAACCCTACCCTTTCCCATACCCCTTGCCTCATGCCTTACGCACTATACTATGTAGCCCTCGCTCCCATAATGAAGTGGAATTTCACGCTGCGCGAGCAAGCAGGCAAGCAAGTTAGGAAAAATATATTATATTTGCGTTGTGTGTGTGCCTGTGTGTGTGTGTGTGTGTGTGTGGTGCGTGTTGTGCGTCTGTGTGTTGTGGTGACGTGTGTGTGTGTGTGTGTGTGTGTGTGTGTGATGGAGTGTGTGTGTGAGAGAGGGTGGGGTGAGTGTGTGTGTGGGAGTGTTGTGTGGAGTGAGAGAGAGGTGTGTGAAGTGTGGTGTGGGAGAGTAGAGAGAGAGGGTGGGTTGAGAGGAGAGAGAGAGAGAGCAGAGAGAGAGAGAGAGGGAGAGGGGAGGAGGAGGAGTGAGAAGAGGGGGATGAAAGAGAGAGGAGAGGAGAAGAGGAGAGGGTAGGGGGGGGAGGAGAGGAGGCGACGGGAGAGAGCGAGAGGAGAAGAGGTGGGGAGAAGAGAGGAGAAGAGAAGAGGTGGGGAGAGGAGAGAGAGGTGGGGAGAGAGATGAGAGATGAGAGAGAGAGAGAGAGAGAGAGAGAGAGCGAGAGAGAGAGAGAGAGAGAGAGAGAAGAGGAGGAGAGAGGAAGAGAGGAGAGAGAGAGAGAAGAGAGAAAGAGAGAGATGAGGAGAAGAGAGAGAGAGAGAGAGGAAGAAGGGAGGAAGGAGGAAGAGGGAGAGGAGAGGGAGAGAGAGTGATTTGATGAAAAAAATCAAAGTGAGAGTAAAGGCGAGCGTGTGATCGTGTTTGTGTACATTCTACCCGGTCCGCATTATTGAACACGCACATTACACAAACCTACTCGCTGGGTTTCCTGACCTCGGCGACCGATGCACAATTTCTCCCATTTCCAATGTTAATGTTCCTCCTTTCCATATAACTACTCGGAATTACGAGCCAATTTCATGCACGCGCGCAAACACAAGCAGGCATCATGAGGGAGCGTTCAATTCTTTTTAACTCGGGCCCGGTCACGCCACCATGGTTATCGCCAGAAAGAAGGAAAATCTTTGACATGTTTCTCAAGGGAAGAAGCCAATGCTGAGAAGGGAAATCAGAGGCTGCTGCTGTTGTCTCAAAAACATCAAGATGCAAATGTACTGAATGACCCATAGCTGTCTCAAAGGCATTTTATTCTAAAAGGAATTGTCATGAAGAAACGGTAAAACTAGATAAATATTGGGTGGAGCGGAACCCACAGCTGACTGCTGAATGTTATGCTTACGGCCGAACACAAAATTACTGTCGGAGGCTTAATCTAATAAGAAAAACGTTCGCTCTTGCTGCGTGCGGGAACGTTTGCACAGTCTTTATTACGTACTCCAAGAGCTCCAAAATATAGCTGCGTGTGCAACGTATTTTTCCTTTTCATTTCCTGCCTGCCTGCTGCCTATGTGTGCGAATGCAAAGGCGCTCAAAATTTCGTCTCTCCACTGCTCCCCCTCCCTTTCCTCCTGACCTCATTCCTGTTCGCAATCCACCAACAGAACCGCCATCGCCATTCCCTTGGCGAAGCATGAACGAGGGAAAGAGGGAGAGGGCGCTTGTCAAGGCGACCAGTCGCACGGAGTTCCCAGGAAGTCCTTCGCCGGCGGATCGGGACAAAACCAGCTGCAACATTCGCACGCTTTTCACGCCTCACGAGATGCAACTCTGCTGCACCTTGCGGCTCGGAGGACGCACAGGACCGATTCCTAGGATATAAGTTTGCCTCTAGTAAATAAATATATATCCACGCAAATAGACGTCCACACACTGACACTCACTACACTGACACCCCTACCAATTAAACACCCACAGACGAACCTACAAAAGCCACCCAAGCACCCGCTACGGGTCTACAACAGCAATCATTAAACCAGCTTGATTACTTGGAATCAGTTAGTGGGGCCGGAGAGAAGGACCACCATCGGCAGATCATTAAGCAGAGGTCACGGCATGTGCATTAACAGTTGTAGCTTTGTGTGTATACACCATCAATATGGCATCACGTATACATACATACGGATGTACACATCCATGCACTCAGATTCACATGCATACATATATTCATATGGACATCAAAGGTTAATATAAGTAGCAGCAAGTATCAAACAAAAAACAAATAGGCAAATAGACACAAAAGCAGAAGACCTATCACTAATGTATTCATAAGGGGATGAACACTATCACAAAAATCAGTTTTCAAAAACAAGTGCAGACATACAAATCGACACAACCAAACGCACAAGGCTCGCACACACGCACATAAAACACAACAGCCACGCTAAGCTAGGCTCATGACGCGTTGCCATGGTTACCGCGTCCAAACCAAGTCATGCAGACCCCCAGCTGCGGGTCTGGGGTGGCCGGAGGGGAGTGGGCAAGGGAACAGGAAGGAGGGAGAAGGGAGGGAGGGACTAAGGGAGGGAGGGAGGAAGAGGTTACAAAGATTGCTAGGGAGAGGGAGGGGGGAGAGGCAAGAGGAACAGTGGAAAGGGGATCGGAGGCAGACGGAGGTAGGGGGAGGGGAGGGAGAAGAAAAGGAAAGGGATGGGTGTGGTAGAGAGGGGGGGGGATTGATAGAAAGGAGAAGTTAGACGGAGGGAAGGGGGGAAGACAAAGATGAACGGGAGAGGAAGAGAAGAAAAGACAAATAGGGAGGGATAGGAGACGAGGAGGAAGGTCCCGGATTATTCGTACTTACACAACCCACCCCCAGACCGAATGCTCCACACTCGGCGCTTACCTGAAAAGAAAAACAAACAGACGTGAATAGAGAGGATGTAATAAACGAGGGGCGAGGTTTATGATCGAGAGATTTAAACGCGAGGGGACTGACCCGGCTGGGAGGTCGGGGGGGGGGGGGCAAGTGACAGGGTAAGCTGACTACGCTGTCCACGCCAACGAGACATTACCTGTGGGGCCTTCTCTCTGTCTTTTTGCCTTGTTTTCTGCCTGCCTGCCCTCTGTCTATGTTTGTCAGACTGTTCATATATATCTATTTGTGTATATATATATTATATATATATATATATATATTATATATATATGTATATATATGTATATATATATATATATATATATATATATATATATATATATATATATATATATATATGAGAGAGAGAGAGAAAGTATTTGCCCTTCTCATCAACATCGTTTCCTAACAATTAAACCAATATACAATTAGAATTTATGTCAGCAAAGAAAAAAGGTCAGACGACAAAAAAAATACGAACATGAGACATCAATATGAACCGACCACGAAAACACAAGAACATAGTTAGAACGAAGATAATGAAATCGAAACGGGTCAAACAACAGGAAAGCGCCTTCCTCGAATGGGAAAACAAACAATCACACACAAAAATACACATGCGCGCATAAGCACACACGCACATCAACGACACCAACCGCCAGAGTTGTGAAAAGGTCATTAATATCTTGTGAAATAGAGGTAAAAGACTATTTTTAGTATTATGCGTGACGAGGAAAAAAAGAACGGGTGTGTAAGTGTGAACGAAAAGAAGAAAGAAGAGAGGAGGAGGACGTGGCGCGGAATAAAGGGGATGAAGGCGCAGGAGGAAAATCCGGACAAGGAGGGACTGAAAGAATGAGGAGAGGTAATGAAGGGGCGCGAAGGAGTACGACCAGCACAGCGAGGAGCGCGAATTACACCAACATACCATCGATCAATTACGAAAATAAGGCGTAATGGCATAATAACCAACGTCGCCTAAAACTGCAGGCGAGCGCAAACCGGGAGGGGGCAACGGGGTAGGGAAGGAGAGGACCAAGGGAGGAGAAGGGCGGGATGGAGGGTGGGATGGAAGACGAGGGGAGAGGGAATAGAGAGAAAAAAGTAACAGGAGAGGGAGGTAAGGGGATATGGGAGAGGAAGAAGAGGCGAGGCAAGGGTAGATGAAAGAAGAGAGGAAGGCAAGGGTAGATGGAAAGGGAGCGAGGGAAGGCAAGTGTAGATGGGGGAGGGAGCGAGGGAAGGGTGGATGGGAGACGAAGAGGGGGAAGACAAGGGGGCATGGGATAAAGACCAAGGAAAGGGAAAGGAAGGGAGAGGGAGAGGTCCGTAGGAGGCGGAAGGCAAGGGGAGAGGGTGAGAGAAAAGATATGGAGGGATGAGAAAGGGAAGGAGGAAGGCAAAGGGAGGGAGGGAAGAAGGCAAGTGGCGATAGAAGAGGGAGAGAGGGTCAAAAAGGGGAGAGGGAGGGCAGGGAGCTAAAGGGCTGACTAGCGAGAAGAGACTAAGACCGAGAAAGATGGATGGAAGGGGAGAGGCGTGCTTGCCTGCTGCGTGCATGCGTGCTCGCTGCCCATCGGCGAGCGAGTGCGTGCGCCTTTGCGAGGTCCCTTAAGCTGAGCTCAATCAGGGGGAGACAAAGCCGGAACTCGGACGACCCGCACGCATGCGATCCGGCGATTGACACGCCTTAATAAAGACAACGACGTAACGCCCAGTCCGCCGACGACACCTCCCGCACACGCATGCACGCACGCACACGTACATCCAAGAACACATCAAGGCGCACACGATAAAATACCCACATAAATATAGGCAGGCGCACACATCTACACATACATATACTTACATGTAATCAGACAACCTCCTGCTTCCAAATAGAACCCGACGCAGAACAAAGAGCCAAGAAATCCCCAAGACGAAATAAGGAGGAAATGACGTCACTGTTTTTCTCCACCGATTCGAACACAAGAAGCACGCGAGGAAAAGTAAATGAGAAAGAGGAAAATAACATAAAGAAATATGAGCGCAGCGAAGGAAATTCCTATGGCGCTGACTCTGCCAGGCGATGTGATGGAGACATTATGTCATCCTGTGTGCGAGAGAAGGGCGGAATGATGACAGTGATGGCAAAGAGGATAGTGATGATGATAATGGTACAAAAAATGATTATAATGGTATAGAAAATGATGACAATAGTATAGAAACTCATCATGGTATTGGTACAGATAATGATGAAAGTAATAAGTATGATGATGATAACGACGATGCCCGCCCTCCATTCTCACCTTATGGCAACACAAACACATCATTATTTCAAATAGTTAAAAAAAGTTTAAACCCCCAAACCGATCCCTCAAACTCTCCCAACGCCCAGAATCGCAAGACATTCTCGAATATATCTTGGCAACGTGGGCGTATAAACACTGACCGTAAAATACGCTAGATTTGGCGACACGGTTGGGCGTGCGCTAGTGTAAAGGGGCGGCGGGGAAGGAGAACGAAAAGGAGGAAGAAACGAGGGAAAAAGACATAATGTAAAAGAGGAATTCATAAAAGGAGGCAGTCGGGGGGGGGGTAGGTGGGAAACTGGAAGAAATGGAGGAGAGAGAGAGGTATGGAACGGTAGAAAGGAGGAGGTATAAGAAGTAGTAAGAGGCAGACGAAGTACAGGAGGCGAAGCAAAAAGTGAAACAGGCCTAGGTAGAAGGCAGGATGCTCAGAGAGAACTGAATAAATGGAAGGGGACAGGGAGTGAAAGGAGGAAAGGGAGAGGGGGAGATACAGGGGAAGTGAGAAGGAAGGGGGGTCCAGGGAGAAGCATTCAAAACAGGGCGTAGGGCAAGCGCTGGGTGTAGGCATTTGGCGTATTTGGGAGTGCGGATAAGAACAACAAAAATGTGCGTGTTTACGTCTTCGTGCGCTGCGTACTACTCCCTTGGTAAATATAGGGAGGAGGGGGTGGGGGGGGGTGGGGGCGCGCGCGCGCGAGAGAGAGAGAGAGAGAGAGAGAGAGAGAGAGAGAGAGAGAGAGAGAGAGAGAGAGAGAGAGAGAGAGAGAGAGAGAGAGAGAGAGAGAGAGAGAGTGAGAGAGGGGGGGAGGTATAAAAGAGAGAATATGGACATCGACACGAACGTGGCCGAAACAAGGCAAATAAAAGGCAGCAGCCAAGACAAACGACCCACGAAATGTCACGACTCCCCTCGGAATACGCGTCCCCCAGGCCTCCCCTCATACCCCCCCCCCGCCCAAGATGATCCTTCGCCCCAGATCCCGACTAATGAGCTCCCGAAGTGAGACCCGAGGAAGTCATCCCCCATTTGGATATTCAAATACGCAAGCGCGAGCCATTAGTGGGTAATTAGTGAAATAAGACTAATCTGGATAATTAGTGGAATGAAATAAAGGCGAAAAGTGGGTATGTTTATGACATTACTCGAGCGTTGAGTGTATGCGTAGACGTGTGCGTAAACGTGTGTGTATGCGTACATGTTTGCAGTGTGTATGCGTGCGCGTGTGCAATGTGTATGTGTGGCGTGTGTAATGTGTATGCAATGTTCATGCATGTGCATGTGCAATGTGCATGTGTGTGAATAAGCAGTGTGTGTGCGTGTGCATGTGTGTGAATATGCAGTGTGTGTGTGTGTGTGCATGTGTGTGAAAATGCAGTGTGTGTGCGTATGCATGTGTGTGAATATGCAGCGTGTGTGCGTGTGCATGTGCAATGTTCTAACGTGTACATATGTTTATGCGTGTGTGTCTAATGTGCATGCGTGTACGTGTACAATGTGTAAGTCCAGCGAGTGTATGAGTTTGAGTCCGAGTGTGAAATTTTGCGCGTCTGCGTGTGCATACATAGGAGTGAGGGCGCGTGCCCGGTTATGGCGGTGTGGGGTGAGTGGGAGGAGGAGTGGGAGTGGGAGTGGGAGTGGGAGTGGGAGTGGAGTGGGAGTGGGAGTGGGAGGGGAGGGAAGGAAGCTTGAGGAGACGGGAGAGGGAAAGCAGTAAAGAAGACGAAAGGCAGGGGGGGGGGGTAGAAAAGGGGAAATGAAAGACCGAGACGCGCGGCCACGGGTTCCAATTCCGGAATTCGGAACAGATGGAAATGCAAAGCGGCGATCGTCCGTGCGCCGCAAAACCCCGTGTCACCGCAGAGACCCACGCCCACCATCGCGACACTTCGGGTCCCGCCCATGTCCGCCCGCTCGCCCGTCCGCATGCATCAGCAACAACCATGAACGCACAAGCAGTAGCTACAACCGCCGCTTAGACGGAACACAAGCGCACACTCGACGCAATCAGCCAGTCACAAGACACCCGTCTAGACACACGAGAGGTCCAGGGGGATATAGGGGGGGGGGGGGGAGTTGGCAGTGGGGGCGGGGGCTGAGTGGGGGAAAGTGGGGGTTGGGTGCGGGAGAGGTGGAGGTGTGGGGGCTGACACAGCCAATTAGTCTTCCTCTGTTCCTCGCATCCTTTCTCTTTTGTTGTATTCTTGGCCATGGCCGTGGACGCTGCTCCTCTCCGCTCTGCGTCCTTTTCTACTTGTCTTTGTCCGCTTTCTTTCCCACTTCCCCTCATTTCCTCTTTCGCGTTTGTTTGTTTGTGTGTGTCTGTCTGCCTCCCCCCTTCACTCTGTCTCTCACTCTCTCACTCACTCTTTATCTTTTTTCTCTTTCTCTCACTCTCTTTCACACACACACACACACACACACACACACACACACACACACACACACACACACACACACACACACACACACACACACTCAAGCGCACACGCAATTAAATCACAACACACCCTTCCTCTCGCTCGCTCGCCCGCACCCCCCCCGACCCGGAGCTGCCAATCAGCCTCCCGCCGCCGCCGCCGCCAACAGCTCCGCTCATTGAGGTCCGGGGCCGACGACGTCGCTCGGCCGCCAATTCCTCTCAGGTGCTTGAATCAGCCGCTTGTCTTTTCCGCTCGACTCATGACACTTGATGCGCGATGCTGCGTTTGTCGCTTTTCTGTTTGTTTGTTTTGGCTGTTGCTGTTGTTTATTTGAAGAGATGGATGAGGGGTCTCGTTTCGCCCCAAGAGTAAGCCGACATGTTTATGCTGAGAGTTTTTAAATGAAGGTTGTAATAATGTTGATGTTGAAGTGATAAAGAATCCACTGCATATATACATATCAACAACCAAAATATCAACAAAACAAGTAAACCCCGAATCGTTCCTCACGGCCAAGTCCAAAAAATAACCTGCATAATCAACTAAATACAAAACAAACAAGAGAAACCAAAGCCAGGGAAAAGACGCAAAGCGCAACACGACAGTGCGAGGAGCAGACCCAAGCCGCCCAAAGCCACCCTAACGGAGCACGAAACGGAGCCACAATGCGGTAACCAAGGAAGTATAAATGGCAGGAAACTCCATTGTGCAGAATGATCCTAATGCCATCTTCCCTGCCCAATACCCGCCCCCCCTGCCCCTACCTCCTCCCTTCTGCCTTTTCCCTGGTCCCCTGCCCCTCTGCCCCCCTCCATCCCCTACCCCGCCCCAAGCCCCTCCTTCCACCCCCTCCTCCCCCTAACCCGAAAATCCGTCTTCTTCCTCTACATCAATCCCTGTTTCCACCTCTCTTTCCTCTTTTTTGTGTAGTGTTTCTTCCTTGCCGCTTCGCTCTTCTCCATTTCTCCTTCCTATCTGCCCCTTGTCTCCTCCCCCGTTATATTCCCCCATCTCTTTTACTCTTCACTATTTCTTCCACCTTTCCATCTGTTTCTTTCCTTTCTCTTCCCGCTCGCTTTAAATATTGATGAATAGATAAACCGCCTGGGAGAGAGGTAG
>NW_020869476.1:80001-82501 GCF_003789085.1 Penaeus vannamei
AGAGCGACGTGCCTGCCCACACAGCTGGCAGGGTGAGGGGCACGGAGTAGGTGCTGGGTGGGGGTAGGATAGTGGATTGGTGGGGGCACGGGTAGGTGAGGGAAGAAGCAGGAGGGGGAAAGAGGATGCAAAGGAATAAGAAAAAGATAAAATAGGGAAAGAATGGAAAGAAATGGGCAAAGTTAGAGGAAAATAAGATGGATAACTGTAACACACACAAAATATTCAAAGGGATATATAGGGAGGAAGCAATGAAAAAAAAGATAGACCCAACGAGAGAAAAAAGAAAGCAAAAATATAGGTAAAGTGGCAAAAGGTGAAAGAGCACACCAGGAAAAGTAAAGAAAGAGAAAATAATAAATCGGGGAAGAGAAAGTAAGACGCTGAGAATAAAGAGAGAAGGAGAGAAGTACGGATGAAATGGCTCGTCCTTCGGGATAAAAAGCAGGACGTGACAAGTCGGCGTGGGTGCGGCGCGAGATCCGGCGCCGCGACGCTGTGGAGTCCGGTGCTGCGATGCCGTGCCACAGCCATCCCCAACCTGTGGCACCGTTGCGATGTTGAGTTACTGTCCTGGGATTTGGCGCTTCAATCAGTGTAAGGCTCTCCGGGCTGCTAATATCCATCGAAAAGCTGTAAAGCATACAGACCTCAATAACACGGATAACAGGCCTGTGAAAACATGAGCTCTGGATCATGGTATAGTATCATGACCTGTTGCAGCACTACCATGGCACCGTATCCTCACCGTGAATCGAGGCACGGCACCCCTTGTTTGGCAGCCCTGTACTGCTGAGGCGAGAGAGCCTTCGCCTGGGCAGGGCACGGCATCGCAGTCGTCGACTTGCGGTTACGGTCAGGGCGTCATCCACACGCTCAATGATGTAAATTGCTTCAAATTTATCATCATAAAAGGGGGGTTGGGTGGGATGGAGAGATGCCAGGAGGAGGAGGAGGAAGAACAAAAGGTGATGGAAGAGGTGAAGGAGATAAAGGAAGAGGAGGAGGAGGATTAGGAGAAAGAGAAAGAGGAAGAGGAGGATTAGGAGGAAGAGGAGGAAGAGGGGAGGAGAAAGGAGGAGGAGGGATTGGGAGGACCAGGCGGGTGCCGGGAAATAATGCGGGCAAACTCGAAAAAAAGTAAACAGACGCACGTGTTCGAAATTAAGGACACGCTGAAAAGCGCCCCCCAAAAAAAAAAAGAGTCATGGACTTTAAACAATTACACAGCATCTCCATCGCTCCCGCTCTGCACACGTGACTGCATCCTTGTCGGCACTCGCATGCCTATCCTCGCGTCTCTCTGTCCGTCTTCATTGCAGCCCTTGTTTCTCTTTTCTCCTTCATCTCCATTACCCACTTTCTCTTCTATTTGGCACAGACAGTTTTACTGATGTAACAACAACTTTAAGGAAAAAAAACTTTCATAACAACAACTACCATTATCATTACCATCACCATCATCTTCATTAGCATTATCATTGTTGTTGTTGCTCTTATAATGGTCACTCTCATATCCGCCTCTTCATACGATTATTTTTCTCCCTCTCACTATTTCTTCCTAATTTCTTTTTTTTCTCTCTCTCACTACTCCCTCCCTCTCCCTCTCTACCTTCATCCCCGTCTTTCTTTTCTCCACCTCCTCCCCCAACACCCTCCCGTGCCGCCCCCGCCCACGCCCAATATGTACAAAATACACGTCTCGCTTTCATCGCTCTCGAGTGGCGGAGAAACTCGATCCCGGGGCACAAATGGGCGTTCGCTGCGGACGGGCACCGCGCGGACGTCGACGCGGCCAGCTCTTCTAAGGGCGTGGAGGTGGCGCTCGGCGTGTGGCAGAGCTGTTGGAAATGTAGTGGTACTGGTGGTAGGTCGTGTGGTGGTAGGAGTGTGGTGATAACGGTGGTAGGAGTGCGGTGTTCGTACTGGGAGGAGTGTAGCGGAAGGTGTATGGTGAAAGGAGGGTAGTGTTAGTATGTGTAGTGGTGGTGGATGGTGTGTGATGGCAATGATGGGGATTGTGGTTAGAGTATAACAGTAGTGGTTTTGGTTGTGATAATAAGAACATAGTAGTGACACCGTGGTAGTGGTCGGGTGTGATGGTAGTAATAGTGGTTGTGGTAGCAGCAGCGTGACCATGGTGTAGTCGCAGTGGAGGTTGCTATGGTACGAGTGAGATAGTAGTAATAATAGTAACATTGGAATGGCGGTGGCGATGGCTGTGGTGGTAATCGTAATAGTAGTAATGCAATGGTGGTAGTAGCTGTACAGTACTGGTACTAGAAGGCGGTGTTTCTCGAGATATAAGTATCATTGAAGCTACACGGAAACTACACTGAAGCGACGCATCGTTTGGCGTCGCAAGGGGCGAGCGGGAGCCAGAAGTGCGCGCGGAGCGGATGTGTTCCTTCTCGACAGTTAAGAGTGATGGATGAAGCGCTCAATCTCCCGTTACGACCCTGTCACCTCGTCACCTCGTCAGCCTCGCGCAAGACGTTGT
>NW_020869476.1:87501-95001 GCF_003789085.1 Penaeus vannamei
TTTCATTGCAAGGACACTAGGACACACGATATCAAAGTAAATTCGCGATACCATGGACATGGCGTATGTGCGGTCTGAGAAGCCGCGAGGAATGCACAGACCAGAGACCGTTTAGGGAAATGGAAAATGTACATGGCCCACTCTATCCCCTCGAACACAACAACTGATGACGCCAGAAGAAAGGCATAGACAACTAACGGTAGTTCTTATTTATCTCTACCACGCAGTCGCAGAACCATGCCTTTACTCTTTCGTTTCCTCTTTTTATTTGAATCTTTCCTACTTCAAATCCGACGAATAAGGTAGAAGGAAGTCAAGAGAAAGGCTGAGAAGAGAGAAGAGCAGACGTGAAAATGGAGAAGGAATGCCAAAGGGAGATGAAAGAAAAGAAGAAATGAGGAGATATAAGAACAAAGGTAAAGAGACAAGAGTGGAATGAAACGTGGGAATAAGTGAAAAAAGAAGAGAGAAAAAATGACGAAGAGAAGAGGCAGAGGTTCGGAGTAGGGAGTATCAGCTGTCCGGGGACTCGTTAGCGCGGCCGTGGAGTGGATGTGGAGTGGAAGCGGTGAGCAGCGGCGGCGGCGACGTGTAGGAACGCGTACTATGTTGCATCGCCAGTGTGGATCGGTCGCCTCGGCCGCCGCACCCATACAACTGCCACCTAGCGCTCCCACTGCAATACTGCAACATCCTGCAACTCGTTAGAACCCCTATCGCTCTCTCTATATTTGTGTTTAAGTATCTCTCACTTAATATATATATATATATATATAATATATATATATAATATATATATATATTAATATATATATAATATATATATAATATATATATATATAATATATATATATATATATATATAATATATATAATATATAAATAAATATATATATAATAATATTATATATAATATATATAATATATATATAAATATTAAATATATAAATATATATATATAAATAATAATAATATATATAATATATATATAATAATAAATAAATAGATAAATATATATATATATATACATAATATACATATATAATAATAATTAATATACATATATACTAATATATATACATATAACATGTATACATTGATAAAAGATATTGTGTGTGTGTAATGGTGTGTGTGTGTGTGTGTGGTGTGTGTGTGTGTGTGTGTGTGTGTGTGTGTGTGTGTGTGTGTGTGTGTGTGTGTGTGTGTGTGTGTGTGTGGTGTGAATGTATGCCATGTATGTATGCATTTGGTATGTGTGTATGTATGTGTGTATGCATGGATGTATGTATGTATGTGCGTGTGTATGTGTGTGTGTGGGGCGGCGTGCACAGTTTATATATATAGTAATATATAATATTATAATATAGTTTAGATATATAATTATATACATACATACATATATATAGCATACATATATATTACATACATTATATACATATATATTACATATATTACATACATATATACATACATACACATATATACATACATATATACATACATACATATATACATACATAGCATATTAATACATACATACATACATATAATATATATATATATATATATAATATATATAAATATATATATAATATCAATTGTTATTTACCATCTTTCTGTATCTCTATACATCCACCCCCATTTCCCTCCATTCTTTTCTAAACCTCTTATCTCCCTCCATTTCCGTCGTTCCCGCCCCATCCCGCCGCCCCATTACCTCCATTAGATGACCCTATCTGTCCACACGCGAGCTCCTCTATGAAAGAGGAAAACACGCCGAGGGAAATAAAACAAAAAATCTAGACTGAAAGAAGCGCCAAAATACTCTAACGGAAAAACGCTCCCTCGGCAATTCCTCGCGATCCGCTCTCGCCTCCCAATCACGCCAATCACTAACCCAATCACCATCCCAATCACCTCTTTGCGAAGTGGCGCCATAAATCGGAGGCGCCCGGAGAGCTTGGCAAGACTCCAACCTCACAGTGGCAACCTCAACCTCCGCCCCTCCTACACCCTTGCCATTTCAGTACTGTTATTGCCAGTCCATCTCGTACCACTTATGCAAGCACACTCGTTACTCATCACGGTGGGCCTCGGCTTTCCCATTCTCTCTTTCACATTTATCGTACTCTTTCCTGGCCGTCCTGTTCTTCGTCAACACTAAATCACGAATTACAAAATTGAAATATTCATGGTCATTCATTCCTGCTTGCTCACTAAAAAATAAAATTGAGCACGCATCCATTTATTTATACTGAAGGATAACGATCCTAGGCTAGGGCTACCTCAGCACCGGTAATAACTATCTAGCCCTAAGTGGCATAGGGCCAGCCTGACAGCGATCCTCACCATTTCTTCACCGTATAACAGTTTTCGCCGCATCACCACCAGAGGCCCGCCCTTACGCTTGGCAGGACTCATCCGCCATCCCCAGGATCCTCCTCTCGTGAATGTACGTTTAGCCACAGCCCTTCGCTGGCTAAGGGCGGTATTTTACCAATCAGGGGGTCGCAGCGAGTACGGCATGCATCAATGGGTTCGCAATAGGGGGGTCACAAACCAAAAGGTGCAAAAAAGTCATAAGACAAGAAGTTACACCTAATTAAACTGAAAAGTCATAATCAAGGAAACGGAAAGTAATCACCCTTACGACCACAGCCTATATATGCCCAATGGCGCGTGGTGCAGATCTGCGCCGGCTCCCGGCGTTACCGCCAGGCATCCGGACTGGCCAGCGAGCACAGACCGCATCACGCTCTTCGAGCCAGTCAGTCGCCTGGAGCATTTTATTATGAGGCACAAAATTCTAACTTTTCGCGCAGTTTAATCAAAGAAGTTAGTGCGGCGGAGTGGGGAGGCGCGGTCATGGTCCAGATGATCGCTGCAGTCATCCAGATCACTGGTCACGCGTGAGCGTACCGGATAGGCTGATGAGAGAACTGTTTCAGGGCTCCTCGCAAGAAGGGCATTTCTGCTCTACAAGAACCTGCCTTCACGTGTCACCCGGGTGTCTCATCATCTACACGAATCCACGGATCTTCTCCAGCTCCACACACAAAACGGAATTATAAAGGCGAATACCGGACAGCCACCTAGGAGCAGTGTAAGACCACACTAGATATGACCCCGTACTTATAGAGATCAAGGCCCTCCCGGATCACACTTCCCTATTTCACACAGAACACAGTGAAAACTAGATCGTTACTTAGTCCCTAACCACTCATAACCCGCCGTAAGCCGACGACACTTGGAACACCGCATCACATAACATGAGATATAAGGCAAAAGTGACAGGCAGACGATCACGCGTCATCCCTCATCGAGGTCACACTATCAAACCACCCGGGCAAAACAGAGAGAATCATATCCGGGAGGGACGTCACATCCCGCGCTTGGAATGACCCACGCTCGCGATCCAACGTCTCTCCAGCCAAGATGTACGCAACGTCGTCGCGACTTAACATATTAAATCGGGACCGGATCAGATTACGCTGTCACCGAACAGACTAACGTTGGCTTAGGGTTGAATCTATTATTTATTTCTAATCTTCTCTTCAACCTCTTTCCTATCTCTCTTTGTGCGAGCACCCCCCCCCTTCTCTGATCTCTCTCAGATGATAAGATATATTATAAATAATAGGAAGTAGGTATAGTATATAGAAATAATAGTTATATATATATATCATAATATAGTATATAGCTACATATATATATATATATAATATACGTATATATATACTAGTTATGATGTACTATATGATATATATATATATATAATAGTCATATTTATTTATATAGTGTATATATAAGTTATAATAGTAGTATTATAATATAGTTTATATAATATAGTAGAGTTTATTTTATTTATTTAAATGATATGTTATATAGAGTTAATATATATAATTATAATAATAGTAATATTATATTTATTATTTATATAGTTAATATATAGTTATATATATATTATATGTATATATATATAGGGTATATAGTATACGTAGATTATATGTCATATATATATATGGATATAGTCAATATAATAGGTATAGGTAATTGCGAGCATAGGCCGTGTTGCGGTATTTCAATATCATTACCAAATACGTCAGAAGTTTCGCGCGCAGCGATAGTAAACCCCATACTAGGACCACTTCCTCACTCACCACCGAACTACTCGGCGAAATGCACGGACCGGAGTTTGCAGAGCCCCGTTGTGGAAAGGAGGGGGCAGGTTGAAGGAATAGGGGATAGGGCGATGGAGAGGAAAAGAAGGTGGACTGATGGAAAAAAGGAGAGAAGGAGGAACGGAGGGAGGAATGGAGGAGAATGGAAAGGGAGTAGTGGAGATAGGTAAGATGAAAGAGAGATAGGGGTAGGAGGGGAGTGAGGAAGAGGGAGAGGGGAGGGAAGGAGTGGTAGGCGGAGGGAGGGGGCAGTGAGAGAAGGAGGGAAGGGGGCAGAATCTCACCATCCGGACACGGCTCGGGCGCACCACCTATTTGTCCACCGAGGTCCCAAGACTGTGACAAATCAAACCGGACCCATACCGCTGTGACGGCCGCTAGGCAAAACATCCTACGCCCGCTTATCAGACAGATCCCAATAGTGGACAAGGAAACCGAAAATCAACATTTTTCAACATAAGCAGCAATTACATAACAGGCAGGATAGAATCACTAAAGAGAACACGCACATGAACAAAGAGAAAGAAAGAAGAGGGGAAGAGGCTGAGGGAGGGAGGGAAGAGAGAGAGAGAGAGAGAGAGAGAGAGAGAGGGAGAGAGAGAGAGAGAGAGAGAGAGAGAGAGAGAGAGAGAGAGAGAGAGAGAGAGAGAGAGAGAGAGAGAGAGAGAGAGAGAGAGAGAGATGTGTGAGAGAGATACAGAAAGATACCGAAACTCCCGGAGTGAGAGAACACACGCAAGTTGAGGGGAAAATATGATCGAACATGGAAGACCGATGTTCAGTCAGTTTGCACGTCCATCTGCACATTCCGGGTCAGAGGCGGCTGCCTATAACCCATTGACGGATCACATGGAAATAAAAATGGGAAGAGACGCTTAGAAAGGTTGTTCTGAATAACATGTAAAGACAAGAACAAAAACACGCCCGCACCGAACCTCCATTTCCTCTCTTCCTCGCCCACGCCTTCGCCTTCTTTTCCACCCGCTCATACTTTCATTCTCAAGCCCATATACGTATTTTCTCCGCCAAACCTACCCTTGTCCCACCCATCCACGTCCCAGCCCTCCTCGACCTTCCGCCCCAAAACGTCCTCCCGCCATCCCACCACCCATACCTTCACATTCTCCCGCCCATCCCACCAACCCATTCGCCCTCCTGCCAATGCCTTCCACCCACACATTCGCCACTTTTCCCACCCATCCCTCCCACCCACACTTTCGCCACCTATAAACATCCGAAGACTTCTGCCCCACACCTTCACCCTCCCTTACGCCCGTTCCGCCCCTCCGCCTCTCCGCCTCCGCCCGCCCTCGCGCCCGCCATCCGACTCCGAACCTGGCACTTTCTCCTGCCAAAATGACGTTACTAATGCTGCCATTTGCTACCGCCGACGCCCGCGCCTCGCCCCCGCCCCCCCTCCTTAAGTAATTACCTCGCCCAACGGTTTCAACTCTTAATTTGATCTACTCTGCGGAAGTGTTCGCGTGAATGTTTGTTTTGTTTGAGAGAGAGAGAGAGAGAGAGAGAGAGAGAGAGAGAGAGAGAGAGAGAGAGAGAGAGAGAGAGAGAGAGAGAGAGAGAGAGAGAGAGAGAGAGAGAGAGAGAGAGAGGAGTGTGTGTGTGTGTGTGTGTGTGTGTGTGTGTGTGTGTGTGTGTGTGTGTGTGTGTGTGTGTGTGTGTGTGTGTGTGTGTGTGTGTTGTGTGTGTGTGTGTGTGTGTGTGTGTGTGTGTGTGTGTGTGTGTGTGTGTGTGTGTGTGTGTCCGTGCATGCGAGGTTGCGTATGTGAGCGTGCGTATGCTGATCAGGGCGAGTGATTGGCCGTAATTATGGCCTTAGATGCGCAGGACCTCAAACGGAAAGGTGCGAAGTCCCCGCGCAACATCAGGCCGTCGATGCGTCCCGCCGCCAGCACTAATGGCCTTTAAAAATCTGTTTCTATACTACAGTATCTATTTTAAAGGAGGGAGGGAAGGAGGGAAGGAGGGAGGGAAGGAGGGGGGCGGAAAGTATTCCCACTCGATGGCCCAACAGAGTGACCTTAACCACGAGGCGTGCATGCAAATAGGCAGAAAATGTAATCGAATGAGAGGGAAAGGGAGAGATCGAATGAACGAGATAACGAGATAAGCGAGTGTGAAAAAGGGCCGAGTCGTGCACGTCACGGGTATGGATAGTGACGGAGGCACGTGAGGGACTGAGGTTGGGGGGGTCAGTCCAATGACGGTGGAGGGAGAACGGGGAACCAGACGGAGGAAGGACAGGGGGGAGAGGGAAGGTGGAAGGGAGGCGGGGATCCAGCCAGTGGGGAATAGGGCCTCTTTTTTTTTGGGGGGGGGGGGAGGATCTACTTGGAGGATGGAGGGATCTAGGAACTAATCGAAGGGGGAGAGGAGGAAGAACCAATAGGAGAAGAGAGTCAAAGGGGAGAAAGGGGGAGGAGGCGGTCAAAGGGTGGATGAGGGAGCCAGTGGGAGAAACAGGGAAGGGGAACCTGTCGGAGGTGGAAATAAAAGCAAATAAGAGACGGGCCCAGTTGGAGGGGGGGGGAGGTAGTTGGAGGGGAGGGGAGGTAGTTGGAGGGGAGGGGAGGCACTTGGAGAGGGGGGATTGGAGGGGGAGGGGAGCCAGAGAGGAAGAGAGGCAATGGGAGGTGGGTGTTAGGGGGGAGGTGGGGGTCAGGGGGAGGGGGCTGGAGGGTGTGAGCGGGACCGTGATCCTCTCGAGATTAGCTAAGGGTGAGACGCTCATGTACAGGGTGAGCAACTTAGGGTGTGTCGTAGGTGTGAAGCCTCGTGATACAGGGAGAGTCAGAGTGACGAATGGCACGCGGTTTAGCACCGTAACGCGAGTGCGAAGGCCAGGGATGCCGTGCCCACCGAAATGGAATTGTCGATGAATGTTATCCAAGGTCTAGACCTTGATATTATCCACGACCTTGTGTGAGACGATCAAATATCCCAGAGCCCAAGGGACGTATGGGGCTCCAGCTGGCGCTGCGGGTAAAACGCCACCAGCTGTCTCTTCCGTTTCTGACACCTGACGTGAGCAGCGCCTCCAGCGGTGCCCAAGGTGCGCCGCGTGCTTTCCACCTGCGGACCCATCGGCGCTCGCGTTTGGCCTGACAACCGCTCTCTTCAGGTAAAAAGAGCGTATGTACGCGCGTGTGTGATAATTACACATTGTGTAAATATACAAATACACAATTCATAATATATATAATACATACAATATATGATACGCAATATACATAAAATAAAAAATATATATTCTTTGCAATTCATCGGCTGCACAAGTTCAAGTATCGCACAGGAGAGCCAA
>NW_020869476.1:110001-120001 GCF_003789085.1 Penaeus vannamei
CTGGCTCTCACTCCTGCTTCTTCTCACTCCTGCTCTCGCTTCCTGCTCTCACTCCTGCTCTCACTCGCTGCTCTCCACTCCTGCTCTCACTCCTGCTCTCGCTCCTGCTCATCACTCCTGCTCTCTCCTCTGCTCCAACTGGCTCTGCTCCTCACTCCTGGCTCTCACTCAACTCCTGCTCTCACTCCTGCTCTCAACTGCTCTCGCTCACTGCTCTCATCCGCTCTCACGCTCTCACTCTGCTCTCACTCCTGCTCACCTCCTGCTCTCACTCCTGCTCTCACTCCTGCTCTCACTCAATTGCTGCCTCTCACTCCTGCTCTCACTCCTGCTCTCACTCCTGCTCTCACTCCTGCTCTCACTCTGCCTCTCACTGCTGCTCTCATATCCTGCTCTCACTCACTCCTGCTCTCACTCCTGCTCGCACTCCTGCTCTCACTCACTCCTGCTCTCACTCGCTGCTCTCACTGCTCTCACTGCTGCTCTCACTCTGCTTCACTGCTGCTCTCATCTCCTGCTCTCACTGCTGTCTCACTCCTGCCTCTTCACTCGCTGCTCTCACTCCTGCTCTCACTCCTGCTCTCGCTCGCACTTCCTGCTCTCACTCCTGCTCTCAACTACCTGGCTCTCACTCCTGCTCCACTCCTTGCTCTCATCCATGCTTCCACTCCTGCTCTCGCTCAAATGCTCACTCCCTGCTCCACTCCCTGCTCTCACTCCTAGCTTCACTCCTGCTCTCAAACTCCTGCTTCTCACTCGCTGCTCTCACTCCTGCTCTCGCTCCTGCTCTCGCTCCTGCTCTCACTCCTGCTCTCACTCCTGCTCTCACTTCCTTGGCGTCTCACTCCTGCTCTCACTTCCTGCTCTCCTCCTGCTCTCACTCCTGCTCTCACTCTTGCTTCTCACTCCTGCTCTTCACTCCTGCTCTCACTCCTCTCGTCACTCCTGCTCTCACTCCCTGTCTCACCCTGCTCTCCATTGCTCTCTCACTCCTGCTCTCACTCCGCTCTCACTCCTGCTCGCACTCCTGCTCTCATCCTGCTCTCACTCCTGCTCTCATAACTTGCTCTCACTGCTGCTCTCACTCCTGCTCTCACTGCTGCTCTCACTCCTGCTCTCACTGCTGCTCTCACTCCTGCTCTCACTCCTGCTTTCTCAACTCACTGCGGGCTCACTCCTCCTCGCACTCCTGCTCTCACTCCCTGCTCTCCCTCCTGCTCTCACTCCTGCTCTCACTGCTGCTCTCAACTCCTGCTCTCACTGCTGCTCTCACTTGCTGCTCTCACTCGTCTCTCTCACTCCTTGCTTCACTGCTCTCTCTCACTCCTGCTCGGCCACTGCCTGCCTTTTCGCTCTCTCTCACGCCTGCTTCTCACTCCTGCTCTCACTCCTGCTCTCACTCCTGCTCTCGCTCCTGCTCTCACTCCTGCTCTCACTGCTGCTCTCGCTCCTGCTCTCGCTCCTGCTCTCACTCCTGCTCTCACTTCTGCTCTCACTCCTGCTCTCAATCCTGCTCTCACTCTCTGCCTCTCTCGCTCCTGCTCTCACTCTGCCTCTCACTCCTGCTGCTCATCGTTGCTCCTTCTCACTTCTCTGCTCTCACTCTGCTCTGCACTCGCTGTCTCTCGCTCCTGCTCTCAGCTCCTGCTTCACTCCCTGCTCTTCACTCTGCTGCTCACTCCTGCCTCTCACTCCTGCTCTCGCTCCTGCGTCTCCCTTTCCTGCTCTCACTCCTGCTCTCACCCCTGCTCTCACTGACGGCGTCTCACTCCTCTCTTCCGCTTCCTAGCTTCTCACCTCGTCGCCTCACTGCTGCTCTTCACTCCTGTCTCACTCCTGCTTCACTCCTGCTCTTCACTCCTTGCTCTCACTCACTGCTTCGCTCCTGCTCTCACTCCTGCTCTCACTCCATGCTCTCTCCCTGCTCTCACTCCTGCTTTCGCTCCTGCTCTCACTGGCCTGCTCTCACTTCTGCTCTCCACTCCTGCTCTTCATCCTGCTCTCACTCCTGCTCTCACTCTGCTCTCGCTCCTGCTCTCGCCTCCTTTGCTCTCACTCCGGCTCTCACTTCTCTCACTCCTAGCTCTCAATCCCTGCTCTCACTCCTGCTCTCGTCCTGCTCTCACTCCTGCTCTCACTCCTCTCTCACTCCTTTGCTCTCCACCCTGCCTCTCCTACTCCTGCTCTCACTCCTGCTCCGCATCCTGAATCGTCCTCACTGCTCTCACTCCTGCTCTCACTACCTGCTCTCACTCCTGGCTCTCAATCCTGCTTCTCACTCCGTGCTCTCACTGCTGTACTCTCATCCTGCTCTCACTCCTGCTTTCGCTTCCTGCTCTCACTGCTGGCTCTCACATCCTGCTCTCACCTCGCTGCTCTCACTCCTGCTCTCAATCCTGCTCTCACTCCTGCTCTCGCTCCTGTCTCGCTCCTGCTCTCACTCCTGCTCTCACTTCTGCTCTCACTCCTGCTCTCATCCTGCTCTCACTCCTGCTCTCCTCCTGCTCTCACTCCCTGCTCTCACTCCGTGCTCTCACTCCTGCTCTCGCTCCTGCTCTCACTCCTGCTCTCACTCCTGCTCTCACTCCTGCTCTCACTCCTGCTCTCACTCCTGCTCTCACTTCCTGCTCTCACTTCTGCTCTCACTCCTGCTCTCGCTTCCTGCTCTCACATCGCTTGCTCTCACTCCTGCTCTTCACATTCCTGCCTCTCACTCTGCTCTCACTTCCTGCTCTCGCTCCTGCTCTCACTCGCTGCTCTCACATCCTGCTCTTCACCCCTGCTCTCCACTGCTGCTCTCCACTCCTGCTCGTCGCTCCTGCTCTCACTCCTGCTCTCACTGCTGCTCTCACTCCTTGCTCTCACTCACTGCTCTCACTCCTGCTCTCACTCCTGCTCTCCACTCCTGCTCTCACTCCTTGCTCTCGCTCCTTGCTCTCCATTCCTGCTCTCACTCCTGCTCTCACTCCTGCTCTCGCTCCTGCTCTCACTCCTGCCTCTCCACTCCCTGCTCTCACCCCTGCTCTCACTGCTGCTCTCAGCTCGCTGCTCTTCGCTCCTGCTCTCATCCTGCTCTCACTCCTGCGCTCACTCCTGCCTCTCACTCTGCCTCTCACTCCTGCTCCTCGCTTCCTGCTCTCACTCCTGCTCTCGCTTCCTGCTCTTCACTATCGCTGCTCGCACGCTCCTGCTTCTCACTCGCTGCTCTCACTCATGCTCTCATCACCTGCTCTCACTCCTGCCTCTCACTGCTGGCTCTCACTCCTGCCTCTCACCCCTGCTCGTTACTCCTGCTCTCATTCCCATGCTCTCAACTCCTGCTCTCGCTCCTGCCTCTCACTCCTGCTCTCACTCCTGCTCTCACTCCTGCTCTCACTGCTGCTCTCATCCTGCTCTCTCTCCGCCTCTCACTCACTGCTCTCACTCCTGGCTTCTGCACTCCTGCCTCTCACTCGCTGCTCTCAGTCCTTGCTCTCACCTCCTGCTCTCACTCCTTGCTCTCATATCCTGCTCTCACTCCTGCTCGCACTCCTGCTCTCACTCTGCTCTCACTCCTGCCTCTTCATTCCGCTTTCTCACTCCTGCTCTCACCTGCTCTCGATTCCTGCTCTCGCTTCCTGCTCTCACTCCTGCTCTCATTCTGCTCTTCCACTCCTGCTCTCACTCCTGCTCTCACTCCTGCTCTCATCCTGGCTCTCACTCAGCTGCTCTCACTCCTGCTCTCACTCTTGCTCTCGCTCCTGCTCTCACTTCCTGCTTCTCGCTCCTGCTCTCCACTCCTGCGTCTCGCTCCTGGCTCTCACTCCTGCTCTACACTCTTGCTCTCACTCCTGCTCTCTCCTGCTCTCACTCCTGCTGCTCACTGCTGCTCTCACCCCTGCTCTTACTCCTGCCTCTCATTCCTGCTCTCACTCCTTGCTCGTCACTCCTGCTCTCACTCTGCTCTCACTCCTGCTCTCACTCCCTGCCTCTCGCGCCTGCTCTCGCTTCCTGCTCTCGCTCTGCTCTCGCTTGTTCTCACTCGCTGCTCTCACTCCTGCTCCACTCCTGCTTCTCGCTCACTGGCTCTCACTCGCTGCTCTCGCTCCTTGCGTCTCACTCTTGCTCTCACTCCTGCTCTCACTCCTGCTCTCGCTCCTGCTCTCACTCCTGCTGGCTCACTCCTGCTCTCGACTCCTGACTCACTCCTGCCTCTCACTCCTGCTCTCGCTCCCTGCTCCGCTCTGCTCTCGCTCCTGCTCTCACTCCTGCACTCCACTCCTGCTCGTCGCTCCTGCACATCACTCCTGCTCTCACTCTGATGGCTCACTCCTGCTCTCACTCCTGGCCTCTCGTTCTGCCTCCGCTCCTGCTCTCGCTCCTGCTTCTCACTCCTGCTGCTCACTCCGTGCTCTCATCCTGCTTCTCACCTGCACTCACTCCTTGCTCTCGCTCCTGCTCTCATCCTGTCTTCACTCCTGCCGTCTCACTCCCATGCCTTCACTCCTGCTCTCACCGATGTCCGCGGCGCATCACAACTTCTCAAAAATCATTTTACTAAGTGGTCAGACTTCTGTTCATTAATATTTCATGATTGACGGAATTTCCGAAAATAATACTTCACATGAAACATCGGCGTTTTTCAAAATTTCTGAACGTTATATATATATATATATATTTTATATATATATATATATAATATATATATATATATATATATAATATATATATATATTAGAGAGAGAGAGGAAAGAGATTAGAGAGAGAGAGAGAGAGAGAGTAGAATGGAAGACATGCCGAAGAGAGTGAGAGAGACGAGAGAGAGAGAGAGAGGAGAAAGAGAGAGAGACCAGAGAGAGAGAGAGAGAGAGCAGTTAGTAATATAAAATACGATACAAATAACGAGAAAGAAAAACGAAAGAAGCGAAACCAGAAAGAGTCTTTTGGACCCGAAAGCGGAAGATTACATTAAATAACGGCGATTGCTCGAGTTCCGAGACACCTGCGTTCTCCGATGGACCTGGATCTCCCTCTCCTGTGTCAATACCTTCGTTCTGGATGTCTGTTTTGTCCACCGACTGTGTGTATGTTATGTGGGTTCTGAGTCGCTAGATAGTGAACTATTCTCTCTCTCTGCCTTTCTGTGTTTGTTCTCTCTCTTTCCTCTCTTTCTCTTACTCGTTCTCTCTCTCTCTGTCTCTCTTTCTCTCGACTGTCGCTCTCTCATTCAGCTTCTCTCTTTCTCGTCTCACTCGCTCTCTCTTTCTTCTCTCTCCTATCGCTCGCTCTCTCTCTCTTCTCTCTCTCTCTCCTCTCTCTCTCTCTCTCTCTCTCTCTCTCTCTCTTCTGCTTCTCTCTCTCTCTCTCTCTCTCTCTACCTCACTCGCTCTCTCTCTCACTCCGCTCTCACTCGTTCTCTCTCTCTCGTCTCTGCTCTTTCTCTCTCTCTCTCTCTCTCTCTCTCTCTCTCTCTCTTCTTTCTCTAAAACTCTCTCGTGTCTCTATCTCTGTCTCACTCGTTTTTTCTCTCCTCACTCTCGCTCGTTCTCTCTCTCTCTCTCTTTCTATATTTACTTAAAAATATACTATAGAGATAAATAAACAGAACCTTTAAGTAAAAGATGCACATCACATGCGGGTCCTCGCTTGTGTACATGTGCGTGCTTGCCTGCGTATGTACACATATATTTACTGCTTCTTATTGTCGTTTTCTCTCGTGCATTGGATTTTACTTCCTCTCCCTCTCCGTCTCTCTCTAGTTCTAATCACTCTCGTATCTCTTCAACTGTTCTTCGATTGAACAGATTGCACTGGAATGATGGACGCAAAACAGATTATCCTGAACTGATTGCCTGTGAGTGACTTAACTGATTGTGCCTCACTGATTACGCTAAAATTAATTGCACTGATGAAATTGTTCAGAACTATTGTCTTGAACTGCAATGGAGAATGCACTATATTGTACAGAGTTGATTGTACCGGAATGATTGTACAGTTGCATGTAAGCTGTTCTCCATTCAGCTATAACTGTTATTACGAATATCGTAAACAGTGAAGAGAAGATACAATCATTACGTTTGTGTCTAAAGCGTTAGGGAAATTAGGCACTTAAAAAAAGCTAAATAGCCTACCGGATTATTCGCCTCATTGTCCTATCGAAAGGAAAGGAGTTTCAGAAAGAACATAATTAGGAAGAAAAAAAAGAAAAGAAAAAAATGTCTGGAGGATTTCCTTTCTTCTTTTCTTACCTTTTTCTTTCTAATTGTTCTCTTCCTCTGCCGATTTCTATTTCTCTAATACCCTTATTTCTCCTCCCCATCTTTTACACCCCTTCGATACTACTCCCTCCCTCCCCCCCCATAACTCTAATCTCCCTCTTCCCCTCCCTCTCTCCCCCCACACTTCCCAATTTTATTCCTCCTCTTTTCCTTCCTCCCTATTCCTCCCTTTTCGAAACCCTTCCCCCTTCCTCTCCCTTCCTTGCCTCACTCTCCCTCCTCCTTCCTCCCTCTTCGATACTCCCTCACTTTTCCCTCTCTTTGTCTCATCCTCGGCCTCCCCTCTTCTCCCTTTCTCTTCCTTCCTTACCTCACACTATCTCCCCTCCCTCCCTCCCTCCCAATCCTCCGCGAAACCCCTTCACCTCTCCCTCCCTTCCTTGCTTCACTCCTCTCCTCCTCATTTTCTCTCCCTCAATCAACATTCCTTTCTTCTACCCTCCCCTCTACCCAACCCTTTCCTCTCTCCTTCCTTTCCCTTCATCTTCCTTCCTTTCCTCTACTTCGAATCCCTCCTCTTTCCTCTCCCTCCCTCTACCTCAAAACCTTTTCACTCTCCCCCTCTCCTCCCTCCCTCCCTTCCTACCTCAACATCCCTCCCCCCTCTCTCCCTTCTCTCCCCCTCAATCCCCCCCCTCTCTTTACTCGACCCCCCTCAATCCCTTTCTCCCTCCCTCAACCTCTCTCCCCTCTCTCCCCTCAATCCTTCCTCCCCTTCCTCAAACCCTTCCCCCTCTCCCTTCCTCCTCCCCACTCTCCTCCCGTCTACCTCAAACCCTCCCCCTCTCTCCCTGCGCTTACCGCTTCTCCTTCCCACCTCCTCAACTTCGAATCCTCCCTCTCCCCCTCCTCTCCCCATCAACCCTCCTCCCCCATCAACCTCAACCCCTCCCCCGCTCTCTCCCTCTACCTAATCCCCTCCTCCCTCCCTCTACCTCGAATTCCTCCTCACACCCTCCCTTCCTCTTTCCTCCTCTACCTCGAATCTCCCACACTCTCCTCCTCTTCTCCCTCTCCCTCCCTCCACACTGCTCTCCTTCTTTCCTCCTCTAACCCCTCGATATCCTCGCCACACTCTCCCTTCCTCTTCCTCCTCTACCTCGAATCCTCCCACACTTCCCTTCCTTCCTCCCTCTACCTCGAATCCTCCCAACACTCTCCCTTCCTCTTCCTCCTCCTGCTACCTCGAATCCTCCCACACTCTCCACTTCCCCTCTCTCCCTCTACCTCGAATCCCTCCCGCTTCCTTCCCCTCTCTCCCCCGTCCCCCCCCCTCCCCCCTCTTTCCCCCCCCCCCCTCCCCCCCCCGCCGCGAGAGAAAATTCGCAAACATCGAAGCGTTACAAACTCCTTCCCGGTTCCTCCTATTAAACCCCATCGGCCGCCACGATTGCTCTCATTAAAGGCCCCCCTCCCCCCCCTTTTCTGTTTCCCGGGCGCTGAGTGGCATCCGAAAGATATCGCCAGCATCTCGATCCAACCCAACCCCCCTCCTCCCTCCTTCGATCCCCTTCTCCTCCTCTCCCTTCTCCTTGGGCCTTATCTCCCAGCCCGCGTTTCCTCCCGGTTCTAACCCCTCCTCCCCCCTTCCCCCTCCCCCTCCTCCCCCCTCGCCTTGGCTTATCTCCAGCCGCGTTCTCCCCGGTTCTACCCTCCCCTCCTCCCTCCCTCTCCCCCCCTTGGGCCTTCTCTCCCAGCCCGCGTTTCTCCCGGTTGCCACCCCTCCTCCCCCCCTCCCCCCCCTGTCCTTATCTCCCCCCGCGTTTCCTCCCGGTAACGAAAGATGCCCGGGGAGGAAAGGGCGGACGGGGGGTTGGGGGGGTGGGTGGGTGGGTGGGTGGGGGTGGGAGGAAGGGGGGGAGAATTGGTGTGTCTTTCGAGTGGTGTGTGTGTGGGGGGAGGGTAGGGGATAGGGGGAAGGAGGGGAGGGGAGGAAGAAAGGGGGGGAAGGAGGGAAAGGAGGGAGGGGGGAGGGAAGGATGGAGGGAAGGAATGAGGGAAGGGAGGGTAGGGGAGGGAGTGAAGGAAGGGGGAGGGGAGGAATGAAGGGAGGGAGGGAAGGAGGAAAGGAGGAGAGGGAGGGGAGGAGAGAGAGGGAAAGGAGGGAAGGAGGGAGGGAAGGAAGGAGGGGAGGAGGAGGGGAGGGAGGGGAAAGGAGGAGGGAGGGAGGGGAGGGGAGAGAGGGAAAGTAGGGAAGGGAGGGAAGGAATGAGGGGAGGGAGGGAAAGGAGGGAGTGAAGGGGGAGGAAGGGAAGGAGGGGATTGGAGGGAAGGAATGAGGGAAAGAGGGAAAGGAGGGGAGGGAAGGAGGGCAGGGAAGGAGGAAAGGAGGAAAAGAGGGGAAAGGAGGAAGGAGGGGAGTGAAGGAGGGGAGGGAAGAAAGGAAGGGGAGGGAGGGGAGGGAGGGAAAGGATGGAGGAAGGAGGGGAGGAAAGGAGGGAAAAGAGGGAAGGGAGGGAAGGGAGGGGTGGCGAAGGAGGGGGGGGAGTCCTAGTTTACGTTCGCTCCGTGATGCTCAGCGCCTTGGGTATCTGTGTCTCGTAGGTTCGAGGCCACTTAAAGATGGGCCGTGAATGGTAAGTGCCGCTGTAAGTTGGCACGGAATAGCGCGGTGCCACCGTACGTTCTGCGGGAGTGCCAATTTTGCCCGCTTGCTCCTTCCTGATGCTGGATATTCGCGTGTAAAGATCGGGTTGTGGACTGGGGTGTCGTGGGGGGCATGGGATTGGGGGGAGGGGGGGTGTTCTTTGTTCTTCCGGGGTTGTTCATTGTTCTTCGGTCTTCTATCTCTTGTTCTTATTAAGGTGTGTGTTGTCTGCTGTTCTTGTTATCTCTTGTATTTGTTCTTGTGTCTTCTCTCTATTGTTCTTCTTGTGTCTTCTCTCTCTTGTTCTTCTTGTGTCTTCTACATCTTGTTCTTATCCCTGTTGTTCACGTTTCTTGTTCTTATTTTTCCTATTCTGTGTCATGTCTTGTTCTTTACTATTTTTTGTTCTCGTCGCTTGTTCTTATATTTGTCTCTTCTTCCTAATCTCATCTCTCTTGTCTCGTATTTTCAGTCTTGTCTCCTTCGATTCTCTTTCCTAATCCTAATCTCTCTCTTCTGCTATTCTTAACCTTGTCTCTTTTTCTTATCTTTCTTGGAACTGTGCTTATAGAATACAAAAACGAAAACCATGTAACGAGAGAGAGAGAGAGAGAGAGAGAGAGAGAGAGAGAGAGAGAGAGAGAGAGAGAGGAGAGAGAGAGAGAGAGAGAGAGAGAGAGAGAGAGAGAGAGAGAGAGAGAGAGAGAGAGAGAGAGAGAGAGAGAGAGAGAGAGAGAGAGAGAGAAGAGAGAGAGAGAGAGAGAGAGAGAGAGACACGGGTATAACAATGATAATAATAGTAATGATAACGATGATAATAACTAGAAGCACCCAGAGAACGTCAAAGCAAAAGGGGTAACTGATACAATCATTAAAAAAATCCTGGATCCAGATCTGTTCATAATTTTTTGAGTTATTCTGCTAACCAACGAACACACCAGTAAGCAAACGAACTAACTAACTTACTAACCAACGTTTCCAAAGACATAAACCCCGCCAAAGAGGTTATGATAATAATAATGATAATAGTAATAACAATAATGATAATAACAATATCAATAATGACCATCATAAAATAATAGTAATAATAATAATAATAATAAACAATGATAAAGAAACAATAATTTCAATTATGATAATAACATCAATATCAGTA
>NW_020869476.1:142501-145001 GCF_003789085.1 Penaeus vannamei
AAGCTTAACGACGGGAACCATCTCCTTGGGTTGTTAAACAGTTGGTTTATCCGTTTGCCTTTGCCATTCACTTGTTTTCTGTGATGTGGTTTTAACTTTCTGTGTATTTGTGAAACCCAAGAAAATGAAATAAACAACAAACCATAAAGTAAACCATGAGCACAACTCCTTATAGGATAAAAAATGTATCATATAAAATAGTGAAAGAAACATTGGTTAATATTTACAAGTATCACGGCTTTATATATATATATATATATATATATATATATATATATATATATATATATATATATATATATATATATATATATATATATTATATATGTATATATATATATATATATATATATATATATATATATATATATATATATATATATATATATATATATATATATATATATATATATATATATATATATATATAACAGTTCTACATTTGTAATAATGATATAAGTAATAATGAAACACACAACACTTATCTGTCCAATATATATAACCAGCTGTTCCCCAGCGAGTCGAATCAACACAATTGCCACAATAAAATAATAATAAAAAGGTGCCTTTGTCTCCCTAATTAATATGTCAGGTCAATGCCCCGTCGCAGTCTTCTGTCCTCGGATCTCTGCCTGTGCATGTTAGTTGTAGCGTCTGCAAGGGAGATGTCAGGCTAAGTGTCTAAAGTTTTTTTTTGTTTTGACCTCTGCACATCAGGTCAGCCATCGGAGGCTGGTAAAAAAAAAAAAAAAAAAAAAAAAAAAAAAAAAAAAAAAAAGTGAAAATTAGAAAAAAAAAACGAAAATGAATAAATAAATAACTAATAAATAAAAATAAAAGAAAGAAGAAGGAAGGGAAAAGAAGCATGGTCTGCAGGCTCTTAGCTCCATGGAAAGGCTGAACGTAAAAATACGTAATAAAACGACTTTCACGCTAAAAAACTGAGAAAATTGAAAAAAAAAAAAAAATAAAAGCATTAAATAGAGGTTTTTATCTTGCCTTAAACATGGATATCTGGCGGGAAGGGTGAAACAAGGTCATTTACCCTGAAGTGACCCGCAAATTGCGGGGGGGGGGGGGAGCTTTCACAGGCGTAAGATATAACTCGTTTATTTGCGTTATATTTGGAATTGCTTAATAAGACAATTCGCTACAATATCGCCGCCCAAGATGCCTCTGAAGAAAGAATGAATCTTAAGGAGTTGCAAGACCTTGAAAGACTAGCAACTCGTGTTCGAATACGAACTTTTGGCGATGTCTTCGACTTAGGAACGGTTGAAGCAACTCGTGTTCGAATACGAACTTTCGGCGATGTCTTCGACTTAGGAACGGTTGAAGCAACTCGTCGACGACTTTCGGCGATGTCTTCGACTTAGGAACGGTTGAAGCAACTCGTGTTCGAATACGAGCTCTCGACGATGCCTTCGACTTGGGAACGAGAAATATTTTGAAGACCTTTTACTCCTCAAATAGAATTCTCTCGAAAATAAAACCTTAAACCAATAAACATATAAACACTCATCTTTAGCCACACAAGATAACCAAACAATACCATACAATCCGTCCAAATACATCGGCCCATAAACCAAAACCGATGGAATTCCAAAGATAACGTAAGCGAGATCGCACAAATCCGAAGCCAACGCCGGAAAGGTCAAGTAGAAAGGCCAGACGAACACCGTCGCAACCGCCCTGATGCCAACAATATATTTCTAGTTTTTTTTCCCGCCAAAGCTGCCGCCACAGCTTTAATGGGGGCACTGGCTTTTAGAATGATTAAATACAGAATCTAGTTATGTCTATCTGTATATCAGTTTGTTTGTGTATATGTATGTATGTATGCTTGTATATTTGCATGTATGTATGTGTGCGTGTGTATGCATGCATGTGTGTGCGTGTGTATATATGCATGTATGTGCATATGTAAATGCACGCATATTCATAAGTGTGTATGTATTTACTTGTCTATCTATCTATATATATACACATTTGAGTGTTTGTAGATGTATACATACATGTATATACGTGGAAATATATAGACATCCTGGCAAGACAAAAGGCCTACAAAACAAGAAACACTGATGCAACAAAGTACTTAGCAAAAAAGGTAAGACAAGAGATAAGATCGACTAAGAAAAAATATAAGCAAATAATTGATAAAATCAGTGAAGCAAACCCCAAACCATGGTATGGCCACATTATTATTACAATATAATTGGTGATAAAAGAAGTGACAGTTACCTCTCTCAAAACGGAGAAATTGCCGACTTGCCAGAACTGTCACTTTGCAAACATTAACAAGCTACTCCCACCACTACAAACAACAGAACTGCCAGCTTACTTACCCTCGCTCCCTCTACAAGCAATTGTCAGCGAATACGACGTGTATCAGCATTTAAAAAGAATAGCTAAAAGTAAATCTCCTGGCCCTGATGACATCCCGCCGAGGTTACTACGAGAATTCGCTCCCGAGCTCGCCACCCCCCTCTGCGACATCTTT
>NW_020869476.1:152501-155001 GCF_003789085.1 Penaeus vannamei
GTATTCCCATCCATAACTTTAATTCCCATCAGATGTAAATTAAAATACACCAAAATTGCATCATAATCTGTTGAAATTATACATTCCCATTTATTTTATTTTGTTTTTATTTTTTTTGCATTAGAAAAATGACACATTATGATTTTTGAAATTATATGTTTTCATTTCTACTTTTTCCTCCCATTCTCTCAAAATAAGTTCTCTTCTTCATCTATTCTTCCCTTCTCCTCTCCCCTCTTCCATGCCTTTCCCCCTTTCCTCCCCACCCCCTATCCTCTCCTTCCCCCCTACTCCTCCCATTTCCTCCTTTACCCTTTTCCTTCTTCTTCCCTTTTTCCTATTTGTCCTTTCCTCCTCCTTCTCCCTTCCCCCATTTCCCCTTTCTCCTCCCCTTTTCCTTCCCTCATCTCCTCTCTCTTCTCTCTCCTTCCCCCCTTCCCTCATCTCCTCCTTCTCCTTCTCCTTCCCGCTCTCCCTCTCCCTTCCTTCTCTACTTCTCCCTTCCCCTTCTCCTCCTCCTTCCCCCCTTGTCCCCCTCCTCCTCTTCTCTCTTCTTCCTCCCTTCCTCCCTTCCTCTCCTTCCCTCTTCTCCTCTCCCTCTCCCTTCCCCCTTCCCTCTCCCCCCCCCTCTCCCTCTCTCCTCTCCCCCCTCTCCTCTCCTTCCCCTCTCCTCTCCCTTCCCTCTCCCTCTCCCTTCCCCCTCTCCTTCCCCCTCTCTCTCCCTTCCCCTTCCCTCTCCCTCTCCCTCCTCTCCCTCTCTCTTCCCCCTCTCCCTTCCCCCTCTTCCTCTCCTTCCCCCTCTCCCTCTCCCTCTTCCTCTCCTCCTTCCTCCTCTTCCTCTCCCTTCCCCTCTTCCTCTCCTTCCCCTTCCTCCCTCTCCCCCCCCCTCTCCCTCCCTCTGGCACATCTGCCGCGGCAACTTGTTCACGAAGGCAAGTAAACCTAGGCAAATATTAACCTTTTTACTCATAAGTCCAAGTACGTGTTTGTATTTCCCGGTTTGAGGATTGAAAGGCTAGCATATTTTTTCTTCTTTTCCCTTTTTTTTTCCTTAAAAAAAAAACTTTAAAAAAAGTCTATAATATTGGAGGTAAAATTATGGTGAGTGTGGTCCGATGTTACGCAATTTATGTGTTATGATGTTATGATGATTATATTGATGGTTATGGTGATTGCAATGATGATTAGCTGATGGTGGTGATGCAATGATGATTACTGATGGTGGTGATGGTGATGCAATGATGCATGATTGCAATGATGGCTGATGGTGGTGATGGTGATTGCAATGATGATTATGCTGATGGTGGTGATGGTGATTGCAATGATGCTGATGCATGATGATTATGCTGATGGTGGTGATGGATTGCATTGATGATGTGGTGATGGTGATTGCAATGATGATTATGCTGATGGTGGTGATGGTGATTGCAATGTGATTATACTGATGGTGGTGATGGTGATTGCAATGATGATTATGCTGATGGTGGTGATGGTGATTGCAATGATGATTATGCTGATGGTGGTGATGGTGATTGCAATGATGATTATGCTGATGGTGGTGATGGTGATTGCAATGATGATTATGCTGATGGTGGTGATGGTGATTGCAATGATGATTATATGCAATGATGATTATACTGATGGTGGTGATGGTGATTGCAATGATGATTATCTGATGGTGGTGATGGTGATTGCAATGATGATTATGCTGATGGTGATTGATGCAATGATTGATTATGCTGATGGTGGTGATGGTGATTGCAATGATGATTATACTGATGGTGGTGATGGTGATTGCAATGATGATTATGCTGATGGTGGTGATGGTGATTGCAAATGATGATTATGCTGAATGGTGGTGATGGTGATTGCAAGGATGATTATATTGATGGTGGTTATGGTGATTGCAATGATGATTTATGCTGATGGTGGTGATGGTGATTCAATGATGATTATACTGATGGTGGTGATGGTGATGTGATGATTATGATGGTGGTGATGGTGATTGCAAATGATGGATATGATGGTGATGATGGTGATTGCAATGATGGCTGATGGTGGTGATGGTGATTGCAATGATGATTATGCTGATGGTGGTGATGGTGATTGCAACGATGATTATACTGATGGTGGTTATGGTGATTGCAATGATGATTATGCTGATGGTGATGATGGTGATTGCATGATGATTATGGATGGTGGTGATGGTGATTGCAATGATGATTATGCTGATGGTATGGTGATTGCAATGATGATTATGCTGATGGTGGTGATGGTGATTGCAATGATGATTATGCTGATGGTGGTTATGGTGATGCAATGATGATTATGCTGAATGGTGTGATGGTGATTGCAATGATGATTATGCTGATGGTGGGTGATGGTGATTGCAAGGATGAGATTGGTGGGTGATTGGTGGATTGGCAATGATGATTATGCTGATGGTGGTGATGGTGATTGCCAATGATGAATTAATCATACTGATGGTGGTTATGGTGAT
>NW_020869476.1:165001-170001 GCF_003789085.1 Penaeus vannamei
AGAGAGAGAGAGCGATAGATAGATAGATATAGATAGATAGAGAGAGAAAGCGTGTGTATGAAAGTGAAGGTGAGTGTGTAGGTGGGTGTGAGTCTATATGTGTGTACATGTATGTGTGCTGTAGACATCAAGTGAATATGCACACACACATATATGTACCTTTATTGGACCTAACTTTGCCTGGACCAACAATAACATCAGGTGTAAAATTGCATAATTCATGTGCATATATGGCTATGCATAGATGCAACGTGTTAGCATCTGTATGTATTCATATATGGAAAGATAGGCATTGGGAAGAGAGAGAGAGAGAGAGAGAGAGAGAGAAGAGAGAGAGAGAGAGAGAGAGAGAGAGAGAGAGAGAGAGAGAGAGAGAGAGAGAGGAGAGAGAGAGAGAGAGAGAGAGAGAGAGAGAGAGAGAGAGAGAGAGAGGAGAGAGAGAGAGACAGAGAGAGAGAGAGAGAGAGAGGAGAGACGAGATGAGAGAGAGAGAGAGAGAGAGAGAGAGAGAGAGAGAGAGAGAGAGAGAGAGAGAGAGAGAGAGAGAGAGAGAGAGAGAAGAGAGAGAGAGAGAGAGAGAGAGAGAGAGAGTATAGAATAGATTCACCGAATAGCCAGACCATTTATAATGAAAATTAAAAAAGTGGAAGAAATAGAAGAAAAATGTAGAGTAAGGATATAGAAAGAGAGAGAAATGGAAAAGAAAATGAGAAATAAAAGAAAAAATGAATACCAACACCAGTGTCATCTAGCGAAAGTAAAAATTCGCATCTCTCTGCTATCGACCTGGGAATAACAAACGCAAAAAAAAAGGAAAAAAGGAAGAGGAAAAAACAGGGAAAAGGAAAAATAACAGGAAAAAAGAAAAAGGGGGAAAAATCACACTCGCAGACAATCCCTGTCTCACAAATTAACCCAGATTCTCTCACCGTTTTGAAGTATGCCTGACACGTCGCTTCCCAAAATGTGTCAACTTTTACCAAAATCTTTCGTTCGTTTTTTCCCCCCCCTCTCTCTCTCTTTCTTTCTCTCTCTCTCTCTCTCTCTCTCTCTCTCTCTCTCTCTCTCTCTCTCTCTCTCTCTTCTCTCTCTCTCTCTCTCTCTCTCTCTCTCTCTCTCTCTCTGTCTTGGTCCTCCGTCACAAAGTAACGTTCAGAAAGGGAATACATCGCGCCAAAATTAAAGACAAACCTCCGAAAACAAAAGAAAATAATACGACGGCTCAAGTGGCTCTTAGATAAAAGAACTTCGTATAAAGTAGAAACTGTGATGTAGAATTCATAAAACCACAACAAAGGTGTTGGCAACAGTAGGCGCCATGTATCATAGATGAGCGTAGAATAATGAGACGAAGAGTTGAAAACCGCGGGAACAAAATTTTACTTACTAATATCTACTTCATTATTGCTCTGTGATTGGTTATCGTTAGAGATTCATGTTTATTTTATCTTTTCTTTTCTGAATTACTTAATTTTCTTATGGCTGTATATTCTTCTTTACACATAGATAAGCACAGATGTATAGGGGGAAAAAGACTAACTGTCAACCGAGCATGAAATAGTTCCAGTGCTTACCACCAGATGACTCTATCAATTTATGAAGGAAATTAATTCACGATAAAGTTATATATATATATATATATATATATATATATATATATATATATATATATATATATATTATATATATATATATATATATATATATATATATATATATATATATATATATATATATATATATATATATCCTTAGAATGGTTCTTTAACTCATGCTTTAACTACTTTTGCCTTAAATCAGCCAATAAATACTCTAATATCAACAATGTGTCTAACAGTGGGTGCCAACTTGCACTTTATATCGAGCATGTTGGCACACATTTTCTCTTCATGAATGTTTCATATATTTTTTAGTAGAATTTAGTATATTTTAGTGAAAGAACTGATACATTATACTAAAGTAATCATCTAGAAGCTCTATGAATAATTACATTTTTGATGAGTCTTAGTATTAATCTCATAATATTACCCGGATGTGAAAATTGTAAGGATTGATTCGTGAATTTGCAAAAAAATGTTTAAACATTTAAAATTTGTGATCTTATGCGTCAACAAAAACGCCACATTTTCATCGTCATCCAAATTGTTCGCGAAAAGATTGATTTAATCCTTTATTTCTTAATCCGTGGAAAAGACTTATTTCATCATTTATTTCTAATCCTTGGGTATTGTACCAGAACTAGTCGAGGGTGACAGTTCCAAGTGCGTCGAGGATTACATTGAGCATGTTACAATAGCACCAAAGAAATATGATAAAAGAAAAATTATATAATCAAAATGGAGGGATTGATTCTTTTATTGTCCAGCAACAGGCGTGTTCTAGGAATGAAGCCAATTTGATCCTATATATTTTTCGGCACCACGGTCGTTTAAATTCACTTAAATCATCCGTATTGTTTGTTAGACATGTTTGGTAATTAAATCTAAAAGCAAGTTTAATGTAATCGAAATAGAGAAAACGAAACTGTTCATAGAAAACGGGAAGATACTATGAAAGGGGGGACTGTCTCGACCCCGTCTCACCTTTGTGTTTATTTCCGTTTTTGTGATTATTATTTATATACAATTAGTAGGAGAAACGAGGGATAGAGTTACCTTTAGGATTCAATTAAGTTTGTAAAAGAGAATGATTTTTAGTTTTTTTTTTCTTATATTTATTAACATAAAAAAAAAAAAAAAACTCGTAACAGGCCCACCTATTTATTTGTTCATGATCCTAGAATCAATGAAAATGGATAAAACTGGAATACCATTTCTATGACCGACGTCTTTTCGGCATATGCTCAACAAACGAAGAAAATTCATGCCACCTCATGAGGTTTACGACAGCGAAGTCATGCGACTCAAGTTAAATAGAAGAAAATGCATTTGAATTTACAGGGTCATGTCGAGGGGCAGTAAATTTCGGAAGGAGAACGTACATTTTTTGTTATATATATATTATATATATATATATATATATATATATATATATATATATATATATGTATATATATGTGTGTGTGTGTGTGTGTGTGTGTGTGTGTGTGTGTGGTGTGTGTGTGTGTGTGTGTGTGTGTGTGTGTGTGTGTGTGTGTGTGTTGTATATATATATATATATATATATACATATATATATATATATATATATATATTATATATTATATATACTATATATATATATATATATATATATATATATATATATATATATATATATATATATATTATATATATATATATATAAACGACACATCATAATGTACATATACACACATACCAATACAATACATACAATCATACATTCTACAACATACACATATACATATATGTGTGTGTGTGGCATAAAGACAGAGCAGAGAGAGAGAGAGAGAGAGAGGATGAGAGCGAATGATCAACATCGAGAGAGAGAGAGAGAGAGAGAGAGAGAGAGAGAGCGAGAGAGAGAGAGAGAGAGAGAGAGAGAGAGAGAGAAGAGAGAGAGAGAGAGCGAGAGAGAGAGAGAGAGAGAGAGAGAGAGAGAGAGAGAGAGGAGAGAGAGAGAGAGAGAGAGAGAGAGAGTAGAGAGAGAGAGAGAGAGAGAGAGAGAGAGAGAGAGAGTGATCACACACACACAACAGATAGATAGATAGATAGAGAGCGAGAGAGAGGAAAGAGAGAGCGAGAATGAGACGACAAAGAAGCGAGATCAGCATACAGAGAGAGATAGCGAGTAGAGAGCAGAGAGAGAGACACCAGAGACAAAGAGCGCGGAGAGAGGAGGCGAAGAGAGAGCGAAGAGAGAGAGAGAGAGACCCAGCAGAGAGCGAAAGAGAGCGAGAGAGACACCGAAGAGTGAGAGCGAAAGAGAGAGAGAGAGGAGAGAAGAGAGCGAAAGAGAGCGAGAGAGACACCAAAGAAGAGAGCGAGAGAGAGAGAGAGGAGACACCAAACGAGAGCGAAAGAGAGAGAGAGGACACCAAGAGAGCGAAAGAGAGAGAGAGAGAGACACCAAGAGAGCGAAAGAGAGAGAGAGAGACACCAAGAGAGCGAAAGAGGAGAGAGAGACACCAAAGAGAGCATCGAAAGAGAGAGAGAAAGAGAACACCAAGAGAGCGAAGGAGAGAGAGAGACACCAATGAGAGCGAGAGAGAGAGAGAGACAAGAGAGCGAAGAGAGAGAGGAGAGAGACCAAGAGGCCAAGAGAGAAGAGAGAGAGACAGACAAAGAGAGCGAAAGAGAGAGAGAGAGACACCAAGAGAGCGAAAGAGAGCGAGGGCGAAGAAGGTCTCAGCCAAGCAAACATGATATTTTCTCTCCACCGAAAAAGCGTCGATCTTTGAGGCTCGTGTGAGAATACATTAACATGCAATAACCTTCAGAGGCGGTAAACAATTTTTTTTTGTCTTTTTTTTTTTAATCTTCTTTCTTTTTTGACGCTCTCTTCCTCTTGCGATAAATGGATATTCTCAATTTGCTTTTGTTTTTCTTCTTTTTTATCTTTCTACTTTCTTTTTTGAAACTTTCTTTCTAATTTTAATTTTCTTCTTCTTTTCTTTTTTTATGATATTTCTTCCTTCTTTTATCTCTTTTTTCTTCTTTCGTTAAATGCATTTTCTCCATTTCATTTTCTCTTTTACATCTTCTTTCTACTTTCTTTTTACTCTTTTTACTTTCTACTTTTTGGCAGTCTTCCTCCTCCGATAAATACATATTCAACCATCGTACCAAAATTGAAAAAAAAGAAAAGAAAAAAAAAAAAAGCTTTAGTTAGGGAGATAAAATGTATTTTGGAATCAACATTTCTACAAATTATTCTTGAACACTAAAAGGATTATCAAAAGAATTTTTAGGTTACGATCGTGCACGTCTTTGCAGGTTTCGAGGAAAATGTAAAAAGCAACCTGTATTTGTCGTTGCGTGCGGAGAGTAAAATAGACAGTGTGGGAGTTTGTGTGTGTAGGTGCGTGGGGGGGGGGGAGG
>NW_020869476.1:177501-180001 GCF_003789085.1 Penaeus vannamei
ATTGAATGAAAAGAAAAATAAGAAAAAAAAAAAAGAAAAAGAAAAGAAGGGGAAAGAAAAAAAAAGAAAGAAAAAAATGGGAATAAAAATAAAAATGAAAAAAGACGAAATAAAAAAAAGAAAGGAAATAGGGAAATGAAATAAAAGCAAAAAAGAAAAAAAACGGAATAAAAAATGAAAATGAAAAAGACGACGACAAAAAAAAAAAAAAAAAAAAAAAATTAAAAAGAAAAATGAAATAAAACAAGTAGAAGGCCACGACGAAAAGAGAGGGGGAAAGAGAAGGAGAAATGGGAGAGGGGAAAGGGAGATAAGAGTTTGAAAGGACGACGACTAATGATGACTGTGGGAAGACCTCAATAAGTGCGGATTTTCGTGATATCAAAAGCGGTTTACATGATTTTCTTTTATTTCTTTCTCTCTCTTTCTATGCCTCGTTCTCTATTTTTTTCTTTTATTATTTTACTTTCTCCTACTATTTTTCTCTCTTTCTATTCTTTTTTTTTGTTTTATTGTTTTTATATATTTCTTTTCTCTCTTTCTATGCCTCGTTCTCTATTTTTTTCTTTTATTATTTTACTTTCTCCTACTATTTTTCTATCTTTTCATTTTTTTTTCTATCATTCATTTTCTCTTTTACTGTTTTATATATTTTCTCTTTCTTTCTATGCCTCGTTCTCTATTTTTTTTCTTTTGTTCTTTTATTTTCTCTTACTATTTTTCTCTCTTTCCATCCGTTTTTTTTTTTATTGTTTTATATATTTTCTTTCTCTTTCTATGCCTCGTTCTCTATTTCTTTTCTTTTGTTCTTTTACTTTCTCTTACTATTTTTCTATCTTTTCATTTTTTTTCTATCATTCATTTTCTCTTTTACTGTTTTATATATTTTCTCTTTCTTTCTATGTCTCGTTCTCTATTTTTTTTTTGTTCTTTTACTTTTTCTTAATATTTTTTTTCTCTTTTTTCTTTTTTTTTCTCTTACTATTTTTCTTTCTTCTATCCTTGTCTGTTTTTTTTCTTTTATTGTTTTATATTTTTCTTTCTCTTTCTATGCCTCGTTCTCTATTTTTTTTTTTTGTTCTTTTACTTTCTCTTACTATTTTTTCTCTCTTTTTATCCTATTCTCTATCTTCCCTTTTCTCTTTTATTGTTTTATATTTTTTCATTTATCTCATTTTCTTTGCCATTTTCCATTTTCTCTTTCTCTATCTTTCTCTTTCTCTTTTCTAATTTTGTCTTTTATCGATTCTTTCTCTCCTTCCATCATTCTCTCTTTGTTCTTATCTTATTTTTTCTGTTATCCTTTTTTCACTTTTCTTTTTCAATTCTTTCTCTCTTTTATCATTATTTATCATTTTTCCCTTTCTCTCTTTTCATCCCTCTCTCTCCTCATTCTTATCATGTCTTTTATCATTTTTTCCTTTTCTTTCTTCCCATCCTTCTATTTCCTCTTTCTAATTATGTCTTTTATCCTTTTTTCCCTTCCTCTTCTTCCATCCCTCTCTCTCCTCTGTCTTATCATTTCTTTTATCCTTTTTTTCCCATTTCTCTCTTTTTATTCCTCGCTCTCTTCTTTCTTATTATGTCTTTTATCCTTCTCTTCTTTCCTCTCTTTCCATCCCTCTCTCTTTCCTTTTTTATCATATCTTTTATCCATTTTTCCCTTCCTCTCTTTCTATCCTCTTCCTATCTGCTATCTTTATCATCATGTCTTTTATCCCTCTTTCACCTAACGGAATGAAAAAAAACACGTATTTTGAGGAAGACAGAGGGAGGGTAGGGGAGGGGGGGGGGGGGAAGCAACAAGAGAGGGAAGAGGGAAGGGATAGAAGGAAGGAGGGGGGGAGGGGTGGAATGGGGTGGGGAGGGGTTAGGAAGAACAAGGAAAAGTAGTGGAGATGAAATTCCAAAATATCTTTTATATTTGCATTTCTATCAGAGGAAATGGAGGGGGGGGAGGGGATGGGGGGGAGGGGGGAAAGGGAGATAAGGAGAGGGATGAAGAAAGAGGTGAAAGGAGGGGATAGAGAGGGGGGTCGAGGGAGGGGAAAGAAGGAAGGAGGTGAAAGGAGGGAAAGGAAGAGGAGGAGGAGGAGGAGGAGGAGGAGGAAGAAGAAGGGAAGGAAGAAGAAGGAGGAGCGAAGGAGGCAACAAAGGAAGGGGAAGGGAAAGGAGCGAGGGAGGGAGAAGGGGGCAAGGAAGAGGCGGGGAGTGAAGAGGGGGCGAGGGAGGAGGAGGGGGAGGGAGGAGGAGGGGGCGAGGAAGGAGGAGGAAGGAAGAGGAGAAGGAGAGGAGAAAGAGAAGTAGGAAAAGGGGGGAAGAGGGGGGGGGCGAGGAAGGAGGAGGGTGGTGGGGGCAAGGGAAGAGGGGGGGTGGAAGTAGGAAGTCGGAAGAAGCAAAGGAGGAGGAGGAGAGGCGGGGAAGGAGAAGAGAAGAGAGCTAAAGAAACGAAAAGATGAACAAAGGGAAAAGATTGGGGGGAGGGGAGGGGGGGAGCTGG
>NW_020869476.1:190001-192501 GCF_003789085.1 Penaeus vannamei
TGTAAAATAGTAAAAAATACGGTATATGAATTCAGAAGACACCAAGTATATGTAAAGAAATGCATCAATTATCAGCTGATTAGGAAAAAGAGGCGTATAGAAACTCTTCAGAATCCGGAGGGAGTTGCCAATTCGCCCTTTCTTGAAATTAGAAGCACTATAGGCCTGGATTCCTTTTAAAGTCAGATTTTTGAGAGTACACGAAAGTTGGTGAAGTTAGCTTGTAAGTAGATTTATGGTAAAAAAATATTAAGTAGATTTTTTTTTTTGGGGGGGTCATTGGGGTCCTATTGGGGAAAGTAGATTACAATGGATTTTGCGGTAGAATACGAGAAGAGAAAGGAAAATTAAGAAGAAAAAAAGAGAAGAATCCGAAAAAGAAGAAGGAGAAAAGTAAATACAAGTAAAATGACCAAAGCAAAATGCGTAAAGAAAGAAGAAGAAGGAGAAGAAAATACAAGTAAAGTGACGAAAGCAAATTACAACCAACAATGGAGTTTTTTTTTTTTTTTTTTTTTTTTTTTTTTCACGTATCTTTTGTCTGGTTACGAAACAAAACTCGATCAGAAATACAGACATTCCAATTACTGTTTGACTGATACGCTGTATTGGGCGAGCAATTTCACCAGAAAGAGAAATATAAAGAAACGAAAAAAAAAAGGAAGAGCAGTTTGACTTGATAGATTTTAATTGATTATTGATAAATAAATTGATTGCTAAAATAATAGGAAAAAAATGTTGATTGACTACTAATCCTTGGAAATTGTCTGTTTTTTTATAGTTAGAATTTGTATATTCATCCTCCTACCTTTTTATCTTTCTATTTATTCATTTATCTGTCTTTTTATGTATCTTATTATCTCTCCCTCTCTTTATTTATCCATCTTCCTATCTCTATATCTATTCACTTACCTACCACAATCCACATATTTATCGATCTATTTACCTATTTATTTACGAACATCCAAAAACACATTTCGCAGTATGGTTTCCATTTTTCCTGAAATGATACGAAAAAAAAAAAAAAAAATCTTACTCCCTCCGTCCAATATCGTCTCTTCTATACCAAAAACATTTCGAAAAAACCGTTGTATTCTGAAAAACCGGTATGTATAAAATCTGAAAAACCGGTATGTATAAAATCTGAAAATGTATAAATCTGAAATCCGGTATGTATAAAATCTGAAAACGGTATGTATAAAATCTGAAAAACCGGTATGTATAAAATCTGAAAAACCGGTATGTATAAAATCTGAAAAACCGGTATGTATAAAATCTGAAAAACCGGTATGTATAAAATCTGAATGTCCGGGGATATTCCTTCTGATTAAAACCGATAAGGCTCAAGATGAAATATCGGCTTCGCAAGATGGGAAATTGTCTAAACATTTTGCAACGTGCTATTGCAAGGGTACGAAAATGTGGGATAAATGTTTTTTTTTTTTTAATGTACGGAAAAAGAAGAAAGAGAAGGAGAATTGAAGAAAAACGTCGCTTATACACATAGACATACATACGAAAATGTGGGATATGTGTTTTTTTTTTTAATGTACGGAAAAAGAAGAAAGAGAAGGAGAAGAAAATTAAAAGGAAAACGTCGCTTATACACATAGACATACATACGAAAATGTGGGATATGTGTATTTTTTTTAATGTACAGAAAAAGAAGAAAGAGAAGGAGAATTAAAGAAAAACGTCGCTTATACACATAGACATACATACTTACGAAAATGTGGGATATGTGTGTTTTTTTTAATGTACAGAAAAGAAGAAAGAGAAGGAGAATTAAAGAATAACGTCGCTTATACACGTAGACATACATACTTACGAAAATGTGGGATATATATATATATATATATATATATATAAATTATATATATATATATATATATATATATATATATATATATATATTTTTTTTTTTTTTTTTTTTTTTTCTTCTTCTTTTCTTTTCTTTTCTTTTCTTTCTTTTATGTACAGAAAAAGAAGAAAGAGAAGGAGAAGAAAATTAAAGAATAACGTCGCTTATACACATAGACATACATACTTACATATAAACACTTACATATACACACACATAAACACACATGCACGTACACATATACTTTTTCGTATAATATAAGTTTTTTTTTTTTTTTTCATTCTAATAAAAAGTCACAAAACCACTAATCATCTTTATATTACTTCTAATTAATAATATTGTTTTTAACTAAAATTTCTTAGCATAAATGTAATACGTATGGAGGGAGAAAGTGAAAGCAGAGATATATACAGAATCAGACATATGGAAAGAGAGATAAATGGATAGATAGACAGAGACAGAGATAGATATAGATAGTAGATAGATAGATATAGATAGATAGATAGATAGATAGATAGATAGATAGATAGATAGATAGATAGATAGATAGATAGATAGATAGATAGATAGATAGATAGATAGATAGAGAGATAGGGCAGATTGATAGACAGATAGGTAGATAGGTAGTGATAGATTCAG
>NW_020869476.1:237412-239912 GCF_003789085.1 Penaeus vannamei
ATAGCCTACATTAATTAGAAGAAGTCTTACACTTTTACAATCTTAATTAGATCTAATGTAGCTAATCTAACCACTCCTTACTGGACTACAGGAATTATACGAAACTTTTCTGAGAAGACAAAAATCAAGAAATTTATAAGACCGAGAAAAGATTATATATCTGCCTATGCTAGCCATTCTGGATATATGCCGAGAGTTTAAGCAGAACAATTTTAGTAATTTAAAGAATAAATGTCATAGCTAATTACAACAGAAATGCTAATACCTAGGTTTAAAAAGGATAAGGTAGACACATATATAATTGAAGATTTGATATCACTTTTCGCCAAAGACCTCGTGTACTTACGCGGATGCACTGCAGGGCTGTCGGCGATGTCTGGCAGAGACGAAGGACTTGCGTGTTTTCTGGTATCTATATTCATTGCACTTTCATCCAAAATTGCACGTGTATTGGAGTATACACTTATTACACTACACTTTCCACGACGACCTTACTATTTTACTAAAACTTGTAGCTTAATATATCACCTTCACACTGTCTGTTCTGCTTTCCACTTTTAGAACACTCGATCAACTTTAAACTAACATACACTATAATTTCTTAGACAAAAAGATGGGAGTGCATTTTCCTAAAAACACTTATTCATTTCCCATCTATATATTTTTCTCCCGCTTTTGTATCACCTTATCACCTCACTTCCTCTTCACTGCACCATCACAAAAACGATCGAAAAGCACCTCTTATCACCACGACCACTGGAAAGCAACTAAATCACGGAACTAAAAACCGTTAACTGATATATCTCGTTGTCTAATTGTTGATTGGTCAGGACAACTTCGTATTCTGAAACAGCTCTTAGTATGCCGAATAAAGTCGAAGTGCCAACATGATAATATTTTAATAATAGCAACGTAAGACATGCTGATATTTAAAAGATCAAATAGCTTGCTTTGATACGATGATACAGAAATATCACTAGCTGTAAAGATTAATGTTTTCACGTGATTTCGCGCCTAATTCCAATAACCATTGACGAAGCTTTGACTGATACTCTACTATGAATGTGTTCCTCTGTTTTTACATGAGTGTGTTGCCGTTTTGTAAGTAACAATTTGTAAACTGTGTTTGGTGTGTTTTTTATTACAGCCATGTTGTTCCTACTGAAGCCATGCTGCTGCAAAATCCCATGATCAATGCATATTTACTGTTGACCTTTAATAATGTTTTTATTATAATCAACACTCCATGCGCGACTTCCGTAATAAAATAATACTAAATATAAGACTAAAAGATACGGTATACGATATTCAGAGCACGGACATATAGGCCTATACATCATGATAAATGTCTTGCGTTGGGATTTGTTCAGACGTGTCCCCTATCTCAAAACTTTTCTCCGGATGAATTTTTCAAAATTATTGAAATGTCTGGGATTTCAACTTTCATGTAAGGCTGGGTATGCTATGAAACCGCCAGAGAAAGAGAGTATTGTAAGCTAAAGGTTAAGGCGAGTAAGATTAATTCTTTTCAGAGCGAGTCCTCCCAGCACATCAGAGCATCAAAGGAATCAACTAAGTGACATACACAAACGCTGACCTCTGCCAGCACTGTCTACTCACCTAACCTTAAAATCTTTCGTAATCTGCCCTCACCCATGCGTTATCTACTCAGACATCTTGAATGATCTGCCCTGATCAAACCTTAATCTACTCAGGGCTTACTGAGTAGATTAAGGTCTCTTAATCTTCATCCTCAACTCCTCTTCCTGGCTCATCACTAACTCCTAATTAATTGGCTCATGCATAATTGAGAACCTACACATTATTATTCATCAAAATCTGTCAGTAATTTTGTCGTAAGTCATAGTGACACGCCCCCATCTGGTTAAAAAAAAAAAAAAAAAAAATTGCATTGAACAAACGCGAAGGCCCTAAGAGCGCAAGTCGTTGATGTTGTCAAACTCTACTTTTATTTCTGCCACGAAAAAAGCGGTCCCCCGTACCCCGGAATCTAAGATGACCTCAATATCTAAAATCTGTTCCATGTATCATTTTTTTACCCCAAATTTACTTTTCTCTAACGTCTACTCACCTGCCCTGGTTCTTCCCCAAAATCTAATCATCTGGTCTCTCGGCTTTAAGCAAACATAAGTTTTAGGTACAATCTTTACATCTATCCCACATGTTCGTCTACCTCATATCAACATAAATATAGTCAACCATTTCATAAGCGCCGGGTAACCTAACCACAAAATTCATCCTGATCCACCAGTAACCTAAGGCAATCCTAGTGCAAACCAAGAAATAAATAGAATCCATTACGTAATAAGTGAACGCAGTCTATAACATAATCTTCTCATTTCGGTGCTGGTAATCATGCTAATTTTCGTGAACTCTAGAAATGCTAACAGCCAACACAATCCTACAATTTGTCTAAGATTAAGAGAGGCGGTAAGTTGGACAGTGTTCTCTTGTTTGTTGATACACCACTGGTAATCAA
>NW_020869476.1:244912-247412 GCF_003789085.1 Penaeus vannamei
CTCCCCTCGGCTACCGGCCCACAACCCATCCGCCCGCGTCCCTTCCTCCGCGACACCCATCCCCCCTCTCCACCTACACGCTCACCATCCCGCCCTCCCCTCCTCACGCCACCCATCCCCTCCCCTCCTCCGCGCACCATCGCCCAGACTCCCCTCCTCCGTCCACCCATTCCCTCCCCTCCTACCGCACACCCATCCCCCGCCTCCACTCACTCCGCCACCGTCATCCACGCTCCAGTCCTATCCGCCACTACCCATCCCCCTCAACCGCTCCTCCGCCACCCCATGCCCCCTCCTCCGCACCCATCCCCCTCCTCCGCCACTCATCCCCTCCCTCCTTCAACTGCCTCCTACGCCACACCGAACCCCTCTTCCGCCACCCAATTCCCGCTCCTTCGCACGCATCCCCCTCCTCCTCCTCCCACCCATTACCGCCCCCCCTCCTCACGCATCCAACCCAATCCCACGCCCAAGCCCTCCCATCCTCCGACCACCCATCCGCCCCTGCCTGCTCACGCCACCCATCCCCTCTCCCTCCTCCGCTCAGCGACCATCCACCTCCCTTCCTCACGCCACCCATGCCTCCTCTCCGCCAACACCCATTCCCTCCCTCCTCCGCCACGCACATCCCCCCCTCCTCGCCGCCACTCCGATCCCCCTGACCCCCTCCTCCGGCCATCCCACCTCTTGCCGCCACCCATCCCCCCTCCCTCGCACCCATTCCCCTCCTCCTCCGCCATGAACCCTCCATCCCCCCTCCTTCCCTCCGCCTCAACCCCATAGTCCTCCCCTCCCCTCCTCGGCCACTCATCCCACCTCCCCGCCCACCCATCGCCCACCTCCTTCCGCCACCTCATCCCTCATCTCCTCTCTCCGCCACCCATAAACCCATCCCCTCCTCCGACCACCCATCGCCCCCCTCCCTTCCGTCCTCGCAAAGCCCATCCCCACATCTTCTTCCGCCACCGCATACGCCCCTCTTTGTCGCCACACATGCCCCCCTCCCTGCCTCCGCCAAATCCCATCCGCGCGTCCGTCCGGCCACGCCATACCCCCCTCAGGCCTCCTCCGCCATCCATCCCTCACCCATCATCCGGCCACCACCCTGCCCCCCTCTTCGCCACCATCCCCCACCTCTTTGATCCCGGCCACCGATCCCCCCATCCCCCCTCTCCGCCACCCATCCCCCATCCGACCACAACCTGTTAGCACAAGGGCCGACTCGAGGGAGATCAATGGCTTTCATTACAGCCGATTCTTTGGGCGGAGGCAAAACCTGCGTTACCGATTGCCTTGATTAATTTCTCTAAATTGGCCGACTGGCGATAACTGGCAGGTTGGTGGCGACGGGGGCAGGCCGCTTGTGCGTGCAGGTCACCGCTGTACCCTCGATTTCTTTCGTGCTTGATGGAAGAAAGACAATGCTTGCCAGCGAGATGGATTGCTCTTTAAATACCTCAGACGTTGGCTTTAGTTTCATCATCATCGTTTTACTTTTATTCCACGCAGAGTTTTTGATTAGTATTTCTCATCTATTTAATTTTATTTACGAACGATGCTCCCGCCCTGAGAATGTGTGATGTCATAGGAATAATTTGATACTGAGGTGACACCTGGGTTCCGCTGAAGGTAACGGGGTGTTGGTGTACTGTATACTCCGTGATTCAAAACATATCCATAATAACTTACACTGAATCATCTAATTAGTTTCGAAAGTGTGTGGATGACTATATGCGTTTTTTACTTTCTCGAAAGCTTTCTAGTGTTAAGTCTAAGAAATGGCTAAAGTTGGTCCGGGAACTTAGTGACGGAATCTGTTTGATAATCCTTTTTTATGCTTCTTCTTGCGTCTCTTCTATGTGCTTCATTTGATGCGCCCTAAGGGATAAATACGATTGTTCGATTTCAAATAAAAATAAGCAAGTACATCTATCTTCTCTCTCTCCCTCTCCCTCCTTCCCTCCCTCCTCCCTCCCTCTCTCTCCCCGCCCCTTTCTCTCTCTGTCCCTCAACCCCCTTTCTCTCTCGCTCTCTCTCTCTCTCTCTCTTGTTAAACTAGACCTTCAGCGTTTGCTTGCGCTCCTTCTCCTTCCCCTCAAAATTTCCCCCTTCGCCCCTCCCTTCTCCCCCCTTCCCCTGACAGCCTCGACCCCCTCGCCCCTTTCCCCTCCCTCCCCCTCCCTCCCCTGCCGCCTCGACCCCCTCGCCCTCCCTTGCCCCAGAGGAAAAAATGCCAAGCCATCATAACTTCGGTGTCGAGGTAATACACGTCGACCATCGTTCTCAAAACCGGGGCAGCCATTGGGCACACCTGTAATTATCGCAAGTTACCCTCACAATTCACTCCTTCAAGAACTTGCAGAAGGAGCTTGATAACTCGGTAATTCTTGTAGCATTCGTCTTCATAGCCGGGATATATTGATTAAGAAAGAGAGAGAAAAAATGATAATAACGTGTGCGTTGTACCGGAGGAAGCTGGCAAGACTGGTTTGCAAGCTGA
>NW_020869476.1:257412-264912 GCF_003789085.1 Penaeus vannamei
TGGTGAAAATAATGATGATGATATTAATGATAATGATGCTGTTACTACTACTACTACTACTACTAATGAAAAAGGATAATGATGGTGATGATGATGATGATGATGATGATGACGATGATGATAACAATAATAATAATAATTTCAGTAATTATTATAATGAAACTGATAAATGCAATAACTATAAAAACAATGATAATGATAATAATGATAATAACAATAATAATAATAGTAATAATAACAATAATAATAATAAAAGTAATAATAACAATAAATAAAATAATAATAAATAATAAATAATAATATAATAATAATAATAATAATGATAATAATAATAATAATAATAATAATAATAGTAATAGTAATAATGATAATAACAATGATGATGATAATAATGCTAATAATAAAAATATTGATATCAATAAGTATTATAATCATAACCGTAATAATTATATTAATAACAATGATAATAATGGTAATTATAATAAGGATAATAACAATGATAAATTATAATAACAATTATGATGATGGCGATAATGATAATAATAATAATTAAGATAGTAATAATAATCAGGATGATAATACAAGTAATAGTAATAATGATAATGATAAAAATAATGGTAATAATCATAACAATGATAATGATAGTAATAATGATAATAATAAAAATATTAACAATAATAAAAAGGTAAATAGTAGTAGTAATAATAACAGTAACAAAAATAATTATAAAAAAAACAGTACTGATAATGGTAATCATCAAAATTATGATAACAATTATAAAGAAAATGAAAGATGATAGTGATAATGATGATGATGGTAATAGTAATAATTGTAATAATAATACTAATAATAATAATGATAATAATAATAATAATAGTAATAAGATAAACAATTATAATAATAATAATAATAACAGTCATAATAATGATAATGTAATAACAATAGTAATAATATTAAAATGATAATGATGATGATGATACTAATAATAGTAATAATAATAATAATGATAATAATAATAATAATAATAATAATAATAATAATAATAATAATAATAATAATAATAATAATAATAATAATAATAATAACAATAATAACAGCAATAATAATGGTAATAATAGTAATATAATATTGCTATCATGGTACTAATAGTATAAACAATAATAATCGTAATAACAATAACAGTAATAATAATAGTAATAATAATAACAGTAATAACAATAACAATAATAATAATAATGTTTATCATCATCATAACAATAGTAATATTTACAATAACACACACACACAATACACACGCACACACACACACACACACACACACACACACACACACACACACACACACACACACACACACACACACACACACACACACACACACACACACACACACACACGTATGCATGTGTACGTTATTGTTATCTTTATTATCGTTATAATAATTCTTATCATTTTTATTATTATTGTTATTATCTTTATTATAATTATTATAATCACTATTATCATTAATACCATTATTATTATCATTATGATTTCATATTGTGTGTGTATTCATGTGTTTGTGTAAGAAAGGAAGAAATAACCACACAGTATAAAAATGAAAAATCTAACCTGATCTAAACTTCAATCTTCTATCATAATAATTCCTCAGCAGAAAAATCAAAGCCAAGACCTATGCAACGCTGTCTGTTTCGCGCACAACTGTCAATTAACATGCATGCGTGTGATTGCAGAGGCTTATCAAGGCGGAGCGTCTTGATCTTTCACGCGAAAGGATGATATGATGTCATTACTTCAACTGAATGTGCATAATTTTCGTTATATTAGAACGAATCTCTCTATCTGTCTGTCTGTCTCTCTCTTTCTCTTTCTCTCTCCCCCCACTTTTGTTGGAACCATTTAACTATATTAAATATGGATGATAATTGACTCTAGATGCCAAAGCACCTTCGCTTTTTATTTCATAATCTTGATATAAATCTACCCCATGATGTATGTCCACCATCTGTTTCACCTCACTGATTAACGGTCTGCAAAATATGATACATTATCTGCCAAAAGTATTAGTCTCAGAACCCGAGACCACGCTCCGATCTCGACACGTTGCACGCCATTTACTATCATGCCTTAAGAGTAGTGTGAAAATTAGAGTGTTCGGCGTCATCGCGAGGTGTTCCCAACACCTTTGGCTGGAGCGTGAAGTGTCCAGACCACAAGGTGAACTTTTTTGCCCTGCGATGATAAGACAAGCATGGCCATCGGGCGAGGGCGTTCGGAGGAAAAGGGCGAGTGACTCCAAACTAAACGCCTCTGCAGGGTGCGAAGGCGCTGGGAAAGGTGTGATGGAAGTCCGACTGGTGAGGAAATTCGGGCTTGGAGACCGTTAGAAGGGCATTCGTTGGAGGCTCTTTGTTCTTTACCTTTTTCTTTCTTTTGTGTGGCTTATTTACATTCATTCACTGTCTGCTCATGTCATTTTCTTTCTCACCATAAATATGATAGCGAGTTGATACCCCAAACATGATGTTATAATGATGTCCATTAGTTTTGATTAAAGGAAAAGCTGGCAATAATACAACACATGAATTCTTATCAGCTATGATCAATGCACATTTAATAGTACATGCCATATACCACGTTCCATTTTGCCTAGGCTGTGGTACTGACTATGGTGCTAAAAGTGATAATATTCATGATAAATCGTTACTGCACTTACGTCGTTAACGTAGCAATTTTTCTGAAGTTTATGGGGCCTGCGGTAGATGGCAAAATGTGACTTCGATAACGTGGAGTTTCGATCCTGGAGAACGCTGCTAAATCAGAATGGTCGATCTGTGTTGAGGCAAGAAGTATCAAGATGAACAGGGTTTGGGTTCGCTTGTCTGCATGCCAGCATAAAGTCTCTGCTTTGAGTCCAGTCTAGTGTTTTTGGTTATCAGTCATCTGATATATGAATGATTCATGTTGCCTGTAACACCTGTACTCATTTATTGTTCGCAGTGAAGGCGGAAAGAACTAAACAGTTTTGTGGCGTCAGTAAGATGATTTACATACATATGCGTGAGTACTGCGAACTCTGACAAAAGCAATGAGAAGGAAACAAAGGTATTCACGTTTTATGTTCCATCTTTGTTCCAAGACAGGAGTGCGGCCTTTTCTTTTATTCAGGCACACGAATGCGCACCCTTAGAAGTTCTCCGTATTGAACCATGTGCGACGTCAGCGCCAGCCATTGTCTGCGACTCGCGGCCCAGGGAGCCCGAGACACCTTCAACATGGACTCTGAGTTCGCCCTCGACCGGGAGATCCTTCAACGTCAACTTGAGCGAAGGCCTGAGGAGCTGTCTGTCAAGCCAGCGGTGTGAGGGAGAAGGTGCGCCATGAGACACGATCTCTCTCCATCGGCGTGGATCTCCATCGCCTTAAAAGGAGATGAAATCGTGTGATTGTGTGAGTTGACGATCGAGGCTGCGTCTAGTGAGCGTGGGCTGACCAAAAGCTAAATAATCGCTGTAATGGAAACGGCGCCTCTCCTTGTGGCTGTGCATCATTAATGAGAAATTAGACGTCAGATATAAGGCGAATCATTTTTAAGAGCCATTTGCTTTGGAAGTTTCTGCAAGTTGTAGCAATAACACTTTTTGCATTTCTGAAACACGAAATAAGGTGGACTACAGAGAAGAGCAACGAAGTGTGACTTATTTCCTTGATTATACCATCTCGTTATCTCAGACACTGATGGTATCGCCAGCAAATGATAACAAATGTGAAAAGATTGCTATTTCTTTCTGATTCTCCCCTTCGCATTCTCTCCTTTCGCGCGCATTCTTCTGTTTTCACCCACGCTCTTCTAACTGACCTTTCCACACTCCTATCGCTTCGGTCTTTTTCCCGGCCCGACCTTTCCTCCTCGGCCTCGGTGCCCTATTCCGGCTTCCCTTTTCCCTTCCTCGCTGACCTTCTCGCAGCGTTTCCTCCGACTCGCTGCCCGACCTCTGCGCGATGTCCCGACTGTCTTATTAACCCCGGCTGACGAAAGTCAATTTTCTCCCGACCTCTGACCTGGCACAGAGTACGTAAAGAGCAAGTTCTTAAGTGCTCGCGCTAACGGTCTCAGGCTCAACTAACATCTTGAAGATTTATTACTGTCCAGACCGCTGCCAGCCGCCATTCGTTAAGAGTAGACTGCGGTCATTAGTACATTCATTTTCGTCTCAATTTTTAAGAATGTTTCCTAATAGCACTTCGTGTACTTTCAACCACTTCACATTATATACGGATTTAAACCCGTTGTTTGCATTACTAACACTCCTTTCGAGTTAATTTTAAAATCTTGTAACTGTTGATTAAGAATCATTTAATTTTCCTATATCACGACTTTTTGTCATTATTTTTGCTCATAATGATAATCATTTTCACCCTCTCCCTCGTGTGCAGTTAAATGAAAATATATAAAATTAAATATACTATCGCTGTTGAAATATATTATCTTTTGTGAATGAAAAATGACGATAATGGATTTCACTATGAAGAAAGTAACGAACGGATCCTGAACAAAGAAACGAGAAAAAAGTTTAGAAAAATGAATGTTAATACAACTTTCAAAAAATGGAAACAATTATACCCGCAAGAAAATCACTGGTAGAATAATGATTGTTAAAACTGAGGAGGCTGCACTGTCAAGGAGTTCAGAGAAAATACGAAAGGCCAACCCTCCGTGCTTCCCGTACACCTGACTCCATTCACAGCAACATCGGGGACTTCCTCATCCGCCAAGTAATCCAATACCCTCCCCCCTCGCCCCCTCGCCAGAACACCAGACCCCCTCAAGCTCCTCTCGCAAGGAACGGTAGCCTCCGTTCTCGCCCGCGCCCTCCAAGTGCGCCAAGTACGACTTCCCTGTCACCGCCGTCGTCGCCTCCTCGCCTCCTCGCCTCCTCTCGGGTCCCGGCGCGGCAGACCCCAGTTCCATTATTTCCAAATTCAGGCGATGAATGGCGTCCCTCCCCGCAATCTTCGCCGGCGTCTCTCATGACCCCTTGGCGAACTTGCACCTCGAACTAGGACGTGATTTGAATATCAGCTGAGCAGATCTGCTGCGGGGCTGGTCATTTGCGATCGTCGAGACCCGCCAAATTTAGCGCGAAGGGACTCGTTATCGCCTTCTTTCCGTTATTCCGAAAATTGCTTTCGTTTTGAATGAAGGATTTGTTCGTTGTTGAGAAATGGCGCGAAGTATGTCGGTCCGTGTAATTATGTCATGTGCGGAAATCTTCACTGCTTTGTTTGCAGTGACAGAGAGTGGGGGAAACGGCGGTCTCGGTTCGGCTGATAAGCAGGAAACCGAATTTTTGCATGTGTGAATGTATGTATGTATGTATGTGTGTGTTTGCGTGCGTACGTGTCTGTGTGCATGTGTAAGTAACGTTTGATTGACGCGGGCTGTCAGTATCACAACTTAATTGTCGTAATGTGTCATCATTTTCATGAATATCGTTTATTTTGCCCCATTTTACAATTTTACATAAGATTCGCCTCGGAAATATTCTTAAATGAAGTAATAAAAACTAAACTGCTTTCAGAAACCTCAGTCTCTCCCTGAATATTTCTCAGTAATCTTCTGATCATCTGTAGATAAATCTCCAACCTTTATGATATGCAAGACTTATGATCTTTTGTCACGTTCTCTCCTTTCCCAAGCAAGCAGGAAACCCGGCGAATATCCTTGCAAAATATTTCCTTATCATCTTCAAGCAATTGTCTCTTGGACGTCCACGAAGCAGTTCTACAGGCTTGTCTTCCTCACTTTTCCCTAAGACGCCGAAAATGGCTTCATTAAAGTGTAAATCACCCGTCCATGAGAGCAGTTTAGTGCTGACCTCTTCTGACACAAGACGATGACCTAGTTTTAAGGAAGTCTCCCCTGTAATTACATGGCTCGGCCGTCTCTACGCCCCTTTAAAGGCGTGATGTAATAGGTTGTATTGGAGACTTTTATGCCATGTTCGCTTCATGCCCAAGCGAAATTTTCGGTCAGCTTCAACAGCGATCTGCTTTTTAGTGCTGGGCTTTCATTCACGAGACTGGCGTCGGTACCAGCGGGACGAGGGACCAAGAAGCATTTTTCGTAAAGGAACAGAAGCATATACACAAGTATGTACTTGTATATGTAAATGTAAATATCTGTGTGTGTGTGTGGGTGTGTTTGTGTGTGTGTATGTGTGTGTGTGTGTGCGTGCGTGTGTTTAAGCAATGTCCTCGCCCAGCGGAACCCTGGTCTTCGCCGCCCAGAACACGACGCACTTTCTCGCTCGAACAGGAACGCGCCGGGCAGACGCACCAGAGGTCAGCCGATGATGCCTCCGTCGGGCCAGGGTCGGTGGCCCATGATACCAGTGCAAGATACCCACCATCTCCGTTTCCCACCACACTACCACCGCCACGCCACACTTTCCACGTCCCGCCACACTCCGCCTCTTCGTCTGCGCCACGCCACCACGCTGCTGCATCTAACGTGGCCTTTCGCCCGATACGATGTGCATTTTCGCCGCTCGTTGCAAAGGCATTCCTCGGTTTTCGCTTGAATTTTCAGAGAAATGTAGAGTATTTTGTCATTGTTGTATTTGTTCTTGTTCATGATCTTGTTCTGATGTCGTCATCGTTATCATCGCTGTCATTATCACCTTTATTACTGTCTTTTTCATTGCTATGGCTATTCTTTTTCTATTATGTTAATGATTATCATTGTTATTATTATTGTTGTTGTCTTCAGTATCATTGATATTATCACTATCATTGATATTATCAGTATTATTGATATCATCATCGTAATCATCATCATCGTCATCATCATCACCATCAAACTCATCATCAATACCATCATAATCATTATGATGTTACTACTACTTCTAATGCTATTGATGGTAATGCTGATAATAACAATAATGGCTAATGTTATTATTACTGTTATTAGTAATATAATTTCATCATTATTACTCTAATATTACCATTATTATCATTATTGTTTTATTCATTACTATCATTATCGTTGTTATTACTATCTTTAATATTATCATCATAAATATAATTATTCTATCAGTATTTTTATTGTTAGTATCATTATCTGTATCGTTGTTATTATTGCAATTACCATTATTGTTATCATTATTATTTTACAATTATTATAGTTGTTGTTGCTGATTATTTATTAATATTATCATTATCACTACTACGATTATTGTTATCATTATTATTATCATCCTTATAATACTGTTGGAACTATTACCATTGTTGCTATTATTAATATTATTATATCATTATACGATGTTCATTATCACTACTACGATTATTGTTATCATTATTATTATCATCCTTATAATACTGTTGGAACTATTACCATTGTTATCGTCATTCTTATTACTACTATCATCATTCTTATTATTACCATCCGCATCATTACTATCATTGTCATTACTATCATCATTAATATTATCGTTATCA
>NW_020869476.1:311609-314109 GCF_003789085.1 Penaeus vannamei
CGTTGGCGGAAGGAATGCGGAATCATAGCTCATCATTCTCGGTTGAAAAGCAGAGGGGCGGTTCCGATATGGAGCCCTTTTTTATCCTGTATATATGGCAAAGAGGAATTTCCAACATGGCAGACCAGATCCTGGTCACAAATTTCATATGAATCCCCGGGAGAAGTTGGCACGCGCACGCTCGTTCACATCCCCTGGCGTAACCCTCACGTTCGCAGCCACGCCCGCCGAGGCTTCGATCGTTCACATCTACTGAATCACCCTTTCGAAGCTGGCGCTGATGTACAGCTGATTGGACGGGCGTCGTGCGTCTTGTAAGTGGCCCGGGAGATGATTGCCCTCGGAGAGAGATAGGAAAATAGGTAACTAGGTAAACACACAAGTACATAGAGAACGAAGAAGAGAGAAAGAGAGAGAGAGAGAAAGAGAGAGATGGGTTGAAAAGAGAGAAAGAAAGAGAGGGGGGGGAGAATTGAAGAGAGAGAAAGAAAATGGACTGAAGAGAGAGAGAGAGCGGGGGGGGGGGAGAATTGAAGAGAGAGAGAAAGAAAATGGAGTGAAGAGAGAGAGAGAAAGAAAATGGACTGAAGAGAGAGAGAAAAAAAAATGGACTGAAGAGAGAGAGAGGGGAGGGGGCGAGAATTGAAGAGAGAGAGAGAGAAAGAAAATGGACTGAAGAGAGAAAGAGAAAGAAAATGGACTGAAGAGAGAGAGAGAGGGGGTGGGGGCGAGAATTGAAGAGAGATAAAGAAAATGGACTGAAGAGAGAGAGAGAGGGGGGGGGGAGAAATGAAGAGAGAGAGAGAAAGAAAATGACTGAAGAGAGAGAGAGAGAGATGGGGGGGGAGGAGAAGTGAAGAGAGAGAGAGAAAGAAAAGGGACTGAAGAGAGAAAGAGAGAGGACTAATTTCAGTAAGCAGATGTCACATTTCACGTTCCAGTTTCCTTCGTTCTCTGCCAACGGAGCAGTGCCTGGAGCCGCCCTCGCCGCCCTCGCCGCCCTCGCCGCCCTCGCTGCCCGAGCCGAGCCCAAACCTCCCTCCGCCTTGGCCAAAATATCGACGTCTGGCCGCATCTCAGAGATAGCTATCACAAATTTTCACCTTCCGTGCTCATACTTTGCGCAAGGTCGTCATTATGGAATCTTCACACACTTTATTGCTGATCACCTGTTCAAAGCGTCACTCTTAATCCGTCACTGTATATTATCACTCTCATTTTGATGTCCTCCTCGATCCGTGCTCACTTTATCACACTTAACCTTCATCCCGTTCACACTATCACACTGCGAAAAGGCATATTATATACCCACTCGCTTTCACGAGTCCACCCTCGCAGAGCATCGTCCAAACACATATCAGATTAAATTTTAGCGTGACCCGCCCCTCTTTCCTTGTGCACAACCTCTCTGCCTTTATTTATCATACCCCCCCCCCCCCCTTCGTATCCCTCTTCATTGTTGCTTCTCCCATTCATGAGAAAGTCAAACAGCCGCGAGAGACACACACGCCTGCGGTATTGCTAGGTAGATAGATTGGCTGATAGATACGTTTTCCGAAAGAGGTAATGTTTATGTACATTTTTTATAGATAATGGTCCAAGAGGCATATCTTGGACAGCAAACCATTAAGCATCCAAGCTAATCTAACGCGTTCAAGTATATAATGATAAAATATGAAGAGAGTAAATGGAGAGTATCAAACACTCAATCTTATCTAAATCACGTAAGTATAAAACAGCAACATATTAGATAAAAATTAATTTAAGTTACTATAATCAAATCAATCGCTAAATATTTAAGTCCATCTACACACTTTCCACCTAAGCAGGGCTGCCGTCAGCCTTCTCATGGGCGCTTCTTCCGTCCCCCAATGACGTTCGCAGGCCCTTCTTGCACACCACATGCAGGGGAGAGCTCCTACGCCCCTTGTTAATAACTCAGACTTCTATATATAAAAAAAAAAGGCCTAAGAGGACTTTCAAGGGGAAGCGGTCTGTGGTCTGGAAATGTTGATAAGGAAAGAGGAAGAGGGAGACGAGGAATAAATGGTGATTTGCTCTTATCTTACCATGTAATTCGTTTCATGGAAAGGAAATTATACATACATACATACAGACCTACACACGCCACACACACGCGCGCGCGCGCGCGCGCACACGCACACACATACACACACACACACACACAAACACGCACATACACACACACAAACGCCCGCACACACAAACACAAATACACACACGCACACACAGACCAGAATAATAGTGATGATAATGATAATGATAACAACAATAACAATTATACTGATGATAAAAAATAACAGCAATAACAATAATGCTAATGGCAATAATAGCAATGATACCACTACTACTGTTGCTTATTTTAATGTTAGTTATAATGATAATAATAAGAATAATGACAATAATGATGATGATAATAATAGCAGTAGCGAGAATAATAATTTAATAATAATAATAATAATGGTACAAGGATAATGGT
>NW_020869476.1:341609-356609 GCF_003789085.1 Penaeus vannamei
TATTCTCAATCTGTAATTCTGATGCGCCTCGGATACCGTCGTCTTTTAAATCCAGCGATTTCAGGCCGGGGAGACGTCCATCTCGCCACTTTATTTATTCAATCCCTAATTTCTCTTGCCCGACCCCACTCCACGTCCCAGCTGGGCCCCGTCACCACCCGCGGGGGAGTGTGGGTGGCGGAGGAAGCTGGGCCAGAGGGCGGGGAGGGATGGAAGGGGGGGAGGGGGCAAAGGGTAGATGAGAGGGAGGGAGGGTGGAGGGAAGGAAGGGGGCGGAGGGAAGGAAGGGGATGAGGAGGGAAGGGGAGGGAGGCCAGAGGTAGAAAGGGAGGGAAACGGGGGCTGAGGGTGGGGGGAGGGGGCGAAAGGAGGGTGGGGGGACAGGAAGGTGTGAGGTGAGGGAAAGGGGTGGGAAAGTTGAAATTTAGGTGATGTGCAGAGAGAGGTGAAATGACAGCGGGGTGATTATGCTTGCAACTTTCCGATGTGAATCATGCAGTTTGTCGCATTATGACAAAGAGTTGTGGATCGAGAAGATATAGGAGAGGTGGGATAGATTGGGATATAGGGGGTTTGGGCGGGATGGTGCTATGCGCTTTTGCGTGGTGTTTCGTGGTGTGTTGGATAGAGAAAAGAGTAGGAGAACAAGTTATCTCTACCGCCACCGAACGAAGAGAATCAATGAACACGGAGGCCTGAACTTTAATGGTACGGGGTTGATGGCACGAGGTGGAAGTGATGGCGCGCAGCGTATGATATTATGACCTACTTGTATACTCAACTAAACCTCGTTCTATATTTGGTTGCATTAGCGATATGATTATTTTTGTCTCATCCTCTGCCAGGACAAATATTATTATGTCTACCCGCGGTAGATGTAGAATAGTGCTAGTCCAAGGGCTGATAAACCACTCTTCATTTACATATAACTGTAATCTCTATCGGTAAGTTAATCATGACTGATTAAATAGGAATGTAGGAAAAAATGGGAAAACAATAGAATACAAATATATTATGGAAAAAATAATTGGATCAATATTGATATAAATTGATAATTATGGTTACAATAATGATAACATCCAAGTAAAGTAATATTATGCTACTCTCATACTATTATAAACCCATCACAGGAACAGATAGGGTGAGAATATGTGATGAAGGATAGACATGTATAATGAGATACGTGGTAGAGATGTGAAAGCAAATAAAAAGGCATAAGAGATAATATGATATTTTGCACCGAAAATAATGTCATAACGGTTCGTTGGCAATGATATTAGATGTGTAATCGTGGCTATCTCGAGCGCTGCAGTAAACAGTCATCGATTGCCCTCTATGAGTGCGCTGCTGTCAAATTCTGAATGTAGGCAAGAGGTGTTTTTTTTGGAAGCTGATGGCTCGTGTAGAGCCTTCAGTTGAAGCAACAATACTTCAAAGGATCAGGGGTGTGGATAACCAAGAAGACACTTCAGGGATTCGGGGCGGGCGAAGCAGCGCGCCGGGCGTACGAGGAGTGGGAGGGATAGATCCGAGCAGGTAGTGACTTGAACAATAGGGGTTGTGTAGGTGTCCTAATTATGTGCATATATCAGTATAAATATGTCTCTAAATATAAATAAATAATTACATATCGTATTGGTATTAGATATCATAATGTAGTATAACCGAGTTGTGTGGATGATGGTGTGGGTGGTGTGGTTGTGTGTGATGTGTGTGCTGTTGTGTGTGTGGTGTGTTGTAGAGTGTGTGTACGTAGACTACAACACGATCACACGATAAGGCATACACACAGAGCACACATTCGGCACTCAGAACACTACACGGCATACACGCACCCACAAGCACAGTCACGACATCACGGGATCAATCAAACCATCAACACAACAGCACACACAAAAGGATTGACGTCGATATCCACACAATGGAGCTGGTCCAACAAATGCACCGGGCCTTCTGCGAAACACTACACCACAACACCCCCATGTAGCACACAACACATACGCACACACATCACACAATTTTTTCCTTCTTTTTTCAATGATTACTGTGAAGACAAGAGGAAGACGAGAAGGACATTCCAAAGGATAAACCACACAGCGGCGGCATGGTCGCGCCTGCGCGGCTACGCGGACGAGCCGCATCGTACAAACACGCAGCAGCAGACGAACCTGCCCACGCTAGCCATTAACGACTTTGGCACATAAGCCGCACGCACGCAGGGGACGCATGACGTCAAACACAATATATAACAGTATTTTAATATTTTAAATTATGACAGATCGGTTGTATAAACGTGATTCATGAACATATGTACTATATATATAGTATATAGTACTATATAGTTATTTATATTGAGTATATAATATATTATATAATTATTATGATATTATGTTATTGTATTGTTACTATGTATTACTTATAAATATATTATTATTATTTTATTTTTTTATTTATTATATATATATTTAATTTTATATATTATATTTATATATCTTTATTTTTTATTCTATATCTATCATATATTATTATAATTTTATTTTTATTATTTATATTTATTTATATTTTATATTTTTTTTTTTTTATTTATTTTCATATATTTTGATATTATCTTTATCTTTATTACTCTCTATATATGTCAGCTTTAATTATTTTATTATATATTTTTATTATAGTTTATTTATTTTTAGTTATTATTATATTATTTTATTATCTATTACATTACATACATTATAGTATATTATTATATATATATTATTATTATTTCGTATTATTTACGTATGTGTATATAGTATTATATATACTATATATATAAAATATGAATATATGATTATTATTTTAGATATATTTTATTCCATCCGACATACATCAGCACACACACCATACACACAGATTGGTACACATGACACACAATATATATTAAATAACTAGTAACAGATAGATATAAATATAGCTATATATATATTACTATATATTTATAGGGTTAATATAATAATATATGAAAATAACTATACAATATATATATATTATTTAATAATTTATATTATATAACTATATATGATATTTATATAGAGGGAGAGAGAGAGGTGAAAGTTATGATAGTGGAGTGAGAGAGAGAGAGAGAGAAGGAGAGAATAGAGGAAAGTGAAGATATGATCAAGCATAGTGCGAGAAGAAAGGCGGATAGACACACACTGATATGTGTGTATAATGTATGTATCATCTATTCCATAAAATTATGATTGATTTTTACGATATGTCTGATAAAGAAGTTTTATTACCATACGTACAAACATATATTACTATATATTAAACGTGTTAGTATACATGATTATTGTATTGAGGCAACACATTTCACACACCTACATACACACACAAACACACATACAGTCTGGTCACTACACACACACTACCACTACGTATAATAATGAATCATCACGAACTACACCACCAACACACCGAACATGCAATACACAGCAGCGGCACACGACACAACACAAATTGTTCGCAAATGCCACATAGTATATGATTATATTTAGTAGTGATATATCTATCTTATATACTCATATATATATATATATATATATATATATATATATATATAGATACACACACCACACACATATATATATTTATATATTATATATATACATATAAAAATAAATATATAACCCATACTACCCCCCCTCCATACTCATATAGTGTATTTAATATAATATATATTATATTACTAGTACATAGGTATTCAGCATATATACATATCATGCTTATGTTTCATACAATTTATAATAATATTATATTCATTAAATAATATACTCTAATACTCAATAATATACTAGTCTAATATATATATCGTTTATATGAATAATATAGATATAATATAATATTCACGATAGGAGTTGCATTATATATAGGAGGTAGATATATATATAGTATATATCAATATCATAATAAATATACAATTAAGCACTATACATAAATATAATATATCAATACATAAGCTAATATCAGAATGATATATATGATATAACCATATATAATATAACGCACGATTACATATTAATAGTATGATATAACCATTTATATATAATTTATTAATATATAGTACTGTATATATATATATATAACTATATATTATAATATAATGCATATTCATTATATATATTACAGTGCAGTCATACTATTATATATACTTATATATCTTTAATACTATATAGTATACTATGTAATATACTAGGGTAGTTATTCATATTATACCTGTATTACTATATTGATAATATATAGTATATATTAGTATAATATGTATACTTATGTTTATATATATATATGATATTAAATGTTCTATTAGTGTATGTGTGTATGTATGCAATTATTAGTATGCATTATTTAGATAGATAGTATATATCTATTATGAGTTAATCAGAGGTAGTTAGTATATATTATTACTATATTATAATATATATATATATTAGTATATGTATAGTATATATTTTGTATGCGTCTATGACTTGGCCATAATATTAATTAATTAATGGTAGGTGTACTTGTATGAATATGTGCATGATGAGTCATATGAGTAGGTGTATAGTATAATATAATGGTATTCGAGGTGTAGTGTACTTTAATTAGTATGATAGTGCCGTCTGTTAGTGCTGCTGTATATAGTATACGTAGGTAGGTGTCGATAGGAGTCGATTTATTATGTATTTAATATACTCGAGTATATATGTATATATAGTGGATATTGTTCACCGGTGAGACCGATTACACTAGTATTATATATTAGTATATAGAATTCCTATAGGGTATACGTTGATATTAATGGTGATTATTGATATAAATCATAATATAATCGTTATTGGTTTAAGTATATTATATGTACGCTATATATATTCTAGTATGTAGTATATACTGTATATTTATATATGTAAGTATATAGTATATATTATATTATATATAGGTATATATATTATGTATATATATATTATACTGTGTGGGTAGTGTTAGCTACTAGTGTATATGTATATATATTATTAGTTGGCACTAAGGAGCTTTTGTGTATTACTAATTGCTATGATGCTTGGGATTATTGAGTCGAGTGTATTATATAATAATATAGTAGATCATTAGTATAAGTATATGACACACTACAACTTACATTACAGCACACGCATATCGCTAATCATTGTGAGTAATGCAAAGATACAGTATTGTACAATGTCACAAACGATAATTAATAAGATGCTATTCATAAAATTAGATTATCATACATAGCACTGCATATTACAATATATTCATGTATAAATAGGATTAAGCTAAGATAGGCAATACAGAGATGGATGTGTTAGGTACAGTATGGTGAGAAGACATTTAAATATATAAATAAAATAATTTAAGAAAGATAAATATAATAAAATAGTAAGATAAATTATAAATGTAAAGATGAATGTAAATATATATTAAAGAGTATATATATATAATATATGAATATATGATGTATGATATTACTATATGTGTGTGGAGTGTGATGTGGTTGTGTGTGCGTGTGTAGATTGTGTTTGTTTGGTGTTGTGTAGTTGTGGTGTAGTGATAGTGGCTGTGTGTTGGTAGTGTGATGTGATGTGGTGTAGTGAGTGTGATAGGTAGTAGTTGTGTCGGTGTCGTCAATGCTAAGATAAAAAAGTAAGTGTGATACTAGATGAATTGATTATAAGTAGATAATGAAGAAGAAATGATTGTATGCGTGTGATATGTGAGTACGAAGTATGACCTAATAATAAGATATCATAATATATACGATAGTTAGTTCTATATTGGTCATGGTGTGGCCAATCTCTCGTATGGTGATTGAGACGAGATAAATCAAAAAGATTGCACAACAGGCGAGCAGAGGGAGGGCAAGGACGCAGTTATCCACCAGAAATCGATAGCCGAGAGGCTCTTTTCGTTAATGAAGCCTGACACGACTAGCGAGTAGTAGGAAAGGCTCTCACCTTTCGGGCATAATCTCGGTGGGGGTCGTGTTATCAGCTATGTCTTTGGTCACCTTCGCTGGGTCGTTATAATTTGCAATATATTTATATATATATATTGTAAACTCAGATATATATATAATATTTAATTATATATATATATTATAATATGTTTGAGTATTATATATTATAAATATTATGGATACTAGCGATATGCTGAGGGTAGTAAGTGTGTAAAGTGTGTGTATCGTGTGTAACGTTAGTGGTGTGTGGTGGTGTGCGTTGGTGTATGATGCTGTTGTGGTGTGTGTGGTGTTGTGTGTGTGTTGATGTGTGGATTGATGTGGTGGGTGTGTGTGTTGTGGGTTTGGCGTGTGTGTGGGTGTGGTGTGTGTGTGTGTGTGTTGTCGGAGTAGTGTCATGAGTGTTGTGTGTGTTGATGTTGTGTGTGTTGTGACAGTGGAGATGTGTATGATTATAGATTATGTAAGTGAGCGTAGTTAAGATATATATATAAAGTAAAATGTATATTAGATTTGACTTCATTGGTAAATTATATATATTACTGAATGATTACCTGCCGCCGCGCGCGCCGATAGTATGTGTGCTTCGGATTATGTTGTTGGTATGTGTATGTGTGTGTGTTGTGTGTGTGTGGTGTGTGTCGGTTGGTGTGCTGTGTGTGTCGTGTGTGGTGTGTGTGTGTGTATTTTGATGTGCTGGTATTATATGTATATAAAAGTATGGTGAATGCTGTGTGCGCGCGCGCGGCGCGCCGAGTGTGTTTAGTGTGTGTGTGTGTAAGTGTGGTTGTGTGGTAGTCGTGTTGTGTTTTTGTTGTGATGTGTGTTGTGTGTGTGTGTGTGTTGTGTGTGTGGTATGTGGTGGTGTGGTTGTTTGCCGTTATGTTGTGTGTTGAGTGGTCCCGTGGTGCGTGTGTGTTGTGTGGTGTGGGTGTGTGTATTTTATTATTATATTTTATGTTCAGGTTAATTTACTCCCACTATTATTATTATTACTCATTAGGCTGCTCGCGCGTGCGCTGCGATGCCTGTTTGTGTGCTAAGGGTTGTTTTAGTGCTTGGATATGTCGTAATGTTGTTTGGGGTGTTGGGTTGTGTGTGTGTGTGGGTGTGTGTGTGTGTTGTTATGTGATGGTGTGTGTGTGTGGTGTGTGGTGGTGTGTGTGTGTGTGTTGTGTGTGTGTGTGTGTGTTTGTGTGTGTATATATTATGTATATGTATGTGTGTGTGTGCGTGGTGCGGTGTGTGTGTGTGTCATGTATATATATGTGTGTAGTATTGTTAGTTGTGTTGCTTGTGTGATATGTAATATGTATGTAGATGTGTTGTGTGTTGTCGTATGATGTGTAATAGGTGAGTGTACGTTATGTCCGTGTGTGTGTGTGTGTGTAGAGGTGTGTATGGTGGTGTGTTGTGTGTTATGTGTATGTTATGTGTGTGTGTTATGGTGTATTGTGTGTGTGTTACGTGTGTGTTTTCGTGTATGTTGTGTATGGTGTATATATTGTGGTAGTTACAATACTTTAATATATTTTATTATATTTACATAATTAATATATAATATATATATATTATATATATCGTATCCATATATGTGTGTGTGTGTGTGGTAATGGTGGTGGTTGTCGTCGTGTGTGTGTGTGTGTGTGTGTGTTTGCGTGTGGTGCGTGGTGTGTGTGTGTGTATTTATATATATACCATGATATATTATATATAGTATATATATAGTGCTATTTATTATATTGAATATAATATATATATATAGTAATTATTATATACATACTATATAGGGTATATATATGCGCGCGCGGGCGTAGTCGTGTGTGTAATGGTGTGTATGTGTATGTGTGAGGTGTGTTTGTGTGTGTGTGGTTGTGTGTGTGTGTGTGGTGTGTGTGTGTGGTGTGTGTGTGGTGTAGTGTGTTGTTGTGTGGGTGATGGTGGTGTGTGTGATAATTATATGTATAATATATGTGTGTTGTGTGTGTGTGTGGTGTGTTGTGTTGGTGGTATTAGTATGATAATAATATATATGCTGTGTGTGTGTGTGTGTAGTGCTAGTGGCTGTATGTAGGATCTTCTCGTCATGGGTGTGTATGTGTGGTATGTAAATAGTGTGTAAATGATTGTGTATGATTGCTTGTGTGGGTGTTGTGGTGGTGCTTGCATGGGTGTTTATGTCGTGTTCGTGTGTAAGTGTGTGTGTGTATGTAAAGTGTGTAATCGTGTTGTTATGTTAGTGTGTGTGTGTCGGTGTGTGTGTGCTGTGTGTGTGTGTGTGTGATGATGTGGTGTGTGTTGTGTGTGCTGTGTGTGTGTGGTGTGTGTGTGGGTGTTGTGTTATGGCGTGTGCTAATTGTAGGTGTTGGTTGTGTGTAGTATGTTGTGATGTTGTGTGTATTAGTGGTGGGTATGCATTATAGATTACTAATAGTTAGTATAGCTAAAATATCTAATAGCTAAGTATATATTTATATATACGTAATTTAGTAAGTAAATCAGTTTAACTATTTAAGGTATAACTGCATTTGTTGCGTGAAAGAAGAGTAGAAAGAGAGAATAGCAGATAGCAGAAGAAAAGCTAAGAGTTGAAGTCGAGCGGATGATAACACAGCTGGGATCACATAACCCTTCAGCGCACAGAGTGACGTGCCCTAGACCCTTCGTCGCCCGCTTTCTCGTCCACCTTCCGCCGTCACGCCTTGCCTTTTATCCGTCTCCATTTGGCAGCCCTTACGGCTCATATGACCCTTCTCGACGTACCCGCTCTTTGCGCCGTCAGCTTGCCGCCTTACGCTGAGAATCGTCCTTCGCCACCCTTTTGTCTTCCACTCGACCTGATCGTCCCTTCGCGCCCTATCCGAAGCCCTTCAAAGCCTTCCCGCGACAGCGCTAGTTCGCGCTTCTCGCACCTTTCCATCACCTCCGTTCCGGTGCTTAGTCCCACGGCACTGACCCGAAACGAGAGCGAGCATAAGAAATAGGGTGGATGGTGGGCGTGTGACAGGGTGGGCAGGCGTCAGGGTCGGGGCTGGGTGTCGTAGGTGTGGGAGGGGTGAGTTGCTTGGAGAATGGAGGCGAGGAGGAGCGACTGAGTGACTTATTGTAGAATATTTGGGCGTTACAAGCAAGACATGTTTGACTTGCTTATTTGGTCTCTGGTATCAATGGGGTGGCTGGGTAGCGGTCCACAGCTACCTAGATCCTTTATGTACAGGGCAACAACGATTTATATAGCATTTACGGTTCGCTGGCAGTCTCCCCGTGGAAGGACCGGCGCTTTCGTTGCTAGATTCCTGCAGTTTTAGCCACTATGGGACCTCTTTCCCCTCCTTTCTGGTCTCTTCATTTTCAATTTCTGTTCGGAAAAAGGCGGGGATTATGATCTATATTCATGTTCGTCTAGCAGTCAGTGTTAATTGGAATGAAGGACATGGCAAGCGAGACAGCTAATGACTCGGATGAGGAACGGGAATGAGGTGGAGTAATGAGAATCGAATATTGTTTAGTCCAATATTTTATCACAGTTGTAGGTACACGCTCGAGTAACACGATTCTATAAGTAATGGGATGTTTTCACGAGGCACGGCTTGGGGAGCAGCAAGTAAATGTTCTCTTATTCATTATGAAAATAAGAATAAAAAATAGATAGAAAAATATATCCATGCTACTCTGCTCCTATACTTCATGAATTGACTGGCATATTATTTATTGTCATGGTTAGTAATGTGGTACTAAAGTGAGTATTTTACGAATCTTATAACCGTTTGTAGTTCATTACGGAGTAGATGAACCGCCTGTAACAAAGGATGGATTCATTATCATTAGGCAAAAATCATAATCTACCTGAACACGCCGATGTACTTAAGACTAATTTACATAAAGCTTTGCCGTGTTAACGTCGTTCTTAAGACACCAGTACATAACAGTCGCTCGCCTCGGCATATCTCATTAGTGGTCTTATCGTGGGAAAAAATATTACATTAGAAACGAAATGATAATGATTTTAGATGCTCAATTGACTTCATAATAATGGGTAAGCGTGTGGCCGTTTTCCAGCGGTCGTGGGAGCTCATTTCAGCACCTGTGTAATGGGGGCCATTACCCTTGGCCGCCCCCCCCCCCCTTCGGTCGCATCTTTGTCCGCCACCTTATCTCCGGCGGCGAGGAGGTCCGTCGGTGCCTTCCCCCGGTCTGCGTTCCTTTATCTGCACCGCCTTCGCTGTATCGATCCGCCGTGAAACGTAAACACGCACGACCATGCAATGCGATTCCTAGTGTCCCGTCGTAGTGCAAATGGGTTACATTGTTTAGCAGTGTTTTCATTATTATTGTTATTGCTATCATTATCATTATCATATCTATTACTATTCTTATTTCATTATCACATTACTATTTTTATTTCATCGTCAGTATCATCGTCACCATCTATGTTATTATGTCTATTATTATTATTAATACCATCTTCATCTTTATCACCATTGTTATTATCAATATTATAGTTATTATCATTATCATTATTATTATTATCATCAATACTCTCTCTCTCTCTCTTTATATAGGAAAACAAACAAACAAACAAAAACTGACCCTATGGTGAATCGAAACAAAAGTTTCATATTGGCTCAGCAAGAGAAGACTGCAGTTCACACGCATATTTGAGGCAGGCAGCTCGCTTACAACAGACCGTGAAAAACTCATCAACCGAACACGTGAATTTCACGAACTGTTGTACTCCTCCGACACAACTCTAGTTGACTCAGAAGGACATCACCATCGCAAAGACCTCTCGGAGCTGCAGGCCTGGAGAGAGGAACTGGGTATGAAACGGACGAGCAAAGGAGAGGCTCCTGGATCATACAACATCACCATAGATCTGTTTCGAGATGTCGGGGACCTTATCATCTCAAATCTGGCCTAGCTATTTAACGAATCCCCAAAACAAAGTAAGGACCCCCAAGATTGGGGCTATGCTAAATTCTTTGTATAATACCTTCACGAAATATTTACATAAACATCTTTGCATGCAATGTGTATAATGCACTTTATTTATTGAGATTTGGTTGTCTCGTACATATATGAGGTACACAAAGTATTTTTAAGCTATAAAGTAAACAATGTATAAAAAAATACTAAATGCTAATTTTTGTCTAATCGTTACGAGCCCCCAGAAACCCAGGGTAAGAACCACTGCTCTAGATGAAAATCAACCGCGAGGACGAGCAGGCTTTTCCGAAGAGGATTCTCTACCACCGACCATCTGCTCGAAGTTAACCCATTGATTGAGAAAAGAAAAGAGCATAACATGACTCTCGCCTTTAGATTTGTCGACTACAACAAAACATTCGACTCTGTTGAAATTCCCGAAATTATAACAGCACTTCAGAAACAAAGTGTTGAACCCGTCGACATCAGTGCCCTCCAACACATTTACAACCTTGCAAAGACATTCATTAGGCTCCGAAAGGCCTGAATCGTCCAACTCAAAAGGGGTCCGGCAAGGAGACACCAACTCTCCCAAACTGTTTACGGCTTACTTGGAAAGGGTCTTCAGGCGTCTGAACTGGTATAATAAAGGCATTAACATCGACGGTAAATATCTTGCAGATCTCGTGAGAATTCTCTCTGAATTCGGTGAGGCGAGTTCAACTCCAAATAAACAGAAAGAAAACAAATAATGTGCAACGCAATATTGCTAGAGATTAATATATAGAAATGGCACACAAATCGAAAAGACCACTATATTTAGCTTGACTAACGTATATCAGTGGGAATGTCCAAGGAACTCGAAGTAAAACGAATTATGATGGGTGCAAGCTTTCGGAAAATACAAGGGCTATTTTCAGGAACAAAGAAATCGCGATCCTATTAAAAAGAAAAGCCTATGACACCAAGAGCAACATACGGTACAGAAACCTGGAACCTCATGAAAAAATAATGTTCAAACTGTGAACGATGCAACACGCTTGTGAAAGAAATGAAATAGAAATAAAGATCATAAAATCATCAGCATCACCAACCGGGACGCCCAGAGGCCGTACGAGAAACCGAGGACGCCAGAAGGCCGGGCGGCGAGAGAACTGCAAGCCTTCAACAAAGCGAGAGACAAGGCCGGGGAGAGTAGGAAAACCTGGGGCAGGCCAAATTCCCGATGGCTGAATCATTCAATAAAATAGAAAGAAAAAAAAAAAAAAAAAATGTATGATATGTTTATATATTATATATGTTTTATATATGCATGTTATATATAGTATGTTATATATATACATGTATATATATATATATATATGATATATATATATATATATATATATATATATAATATATATATATATATATATATTGTGTGTGAGTTGTGTATATATGATGTGATGTGGATTGGTATGTGTGTGTGTGTGTGTGTGTGACTCGCGATATATACAACCCATGCTCTGATGCGATCTAACTAGACTGAGCGAGCTGTCGATCGACCTAGCATGTTAGTTTATATGATGTTTGTGTGTGTGTATTATGTGGATGATGTTGATGTGTTGATAGTGTGTGATAGTTGTGAGTTGTGTGAGCGTTGTCATCGTATTTATTTATTATTTATTCTTATAATTATAGTTTGAGTGTGCCTACGCTATAATTTGTTAATGTTGGTTTAGTGATGAAATGATCGTCCGTCTAGCCGACATAGAACATTGAAACCTTTTTGCATGCCAGAGGCGGTATTGCTCTGTGCGATGTTGGCGTGTGTGGGTGCTCGTGTGATAAGTGAACTTGTGTGTTTGTGAGAGCAATTCAAAATAGGCCGTGATTTGGAGCACGCCGATAACGCGCTTAAGTCCTTTAGCTGTAGTTGATTTCTGGGTTCGCTTGTCTGTGTGTGTGTGTGTGCGAGTAGACTGTATATATATATATACTGACAAGTATCATTTTATATTTTCATTATCATTAGTACAAAGAAAACGATGAATATGTCAATGAGATGAAAAAATTTATTCGTGCACCCTTTAGTAATCACCGTGCAAGCTACCGTTATATATATAGTAGCGACGGGCAAGGTGGATAGGTGATGTTTTTAGGTTTGTCACCTGTACGCGGTGGGAATTGGCATGAATGTATGATCGATCGTATGTCTGTCAGACAAGGATAGTGGTGACATTGCTGATCTGTGCTGTGTGTGTGCGAGCTGTACTCTGTATGCTCTATCGTAGTGGTGTGCGTATTGGTACCAGGGTCATGGGTACAAAATACTTATATTTCATCAAAGTAAGCGTGGTGACAATAGAATAGAGTTTTAACGGGTCTACTGTGGGGAAGCGTGGTGACATAATAATCACATTAAAAGATACAGACCAACGGAGACGGAAGAGACCATAGTGAAACAGGCCATTGTTACAATGCGCGCAAGAATCCAGTGAGTCTAGGAGACGTCCAAGGAGTACGAGTTACAAAGGTTGGTCAAGCTACATGATCCGACAAGCTATATCAATTATACGCGAGACCTTGTCAGAACAAGCCGCGTAGTGAACCACTCACTAATACCAGCACTATGATGTTTAATACATTACACCCACTATATCATCTACCGCATAACAAACCCCAAAGTGGACATTTTATGTCGATAAATCAACCTTTTAAACAAACTAATTTTTACATAATTACAATAAATATTAATAGGTAATTAGGGCATCTAAGTACGTCTGAGCGACCAAACGGGGCACCATTACAGTCACACGTTCCGATTGTAGCTCGAGACATAGAGCAATCATCGTTACTCTGAGTATTCGAGAGGCTTCGTGACTTTGAACTGACGCTAATGTGTTTACTCATCGTCATTAGGGTAGAGCTGATACCGTAAGACGATTACTGATACATCGAGCACTTGGCATGTCAATTACCACGCATACGAGTTAGTGAGTGGTTGTCCAAACGCGTTACAGTGCAGTGACGATAGGGCCTAGTACTAGCTTAGTAATATAATAGTGATACTTACTAACGCACTGTGTGACTCGCACGCATGCACTAGGAAAAGTGTGAACCCAAAGAGAACGTGGGTCAATACGCTAACGCACACATCGACTCAGGTATAAATAGCCATATTATATTTATATTATTTTTACTTGTGATCATACCCATACGTCTTCATATGTATGATGATTTCTGTACATATACATTATACTAAATGTACAAAATACTTGCACAACATGGCATACACACACATATCATATGTATATAATATATGTATTATAGATTATACAATCTCTCATTATATATATTAAGATAATTAGGTCAATATAGTAATATACTATGATCTTGTAGTATTATGCTTCCAGGACATGATGTTACTTCTGTGAGAGAAAGCATGGCTATGTAAGAAGAGCTAGATGAGAGAGATAAGAGAATAGGAGTGACCGACAATCCAGTACAGACAGACAAGAAATGTAGTAGGACCAAATAACCGTAATCCAAGACAATATATAACCACACCACATCCTACACCCAGCACAGCACAAGCACCAGCGAACAACCACCGAGGCCACAACAATCAGACTTCCCAGCCACACACACACACACCTACCCACGGACACAATCCTAACCCAAACCACCAACCTCCACCAACGACTGCGTTTGGAGACAATAAATTACAGTCACGCCTTATTTTCTGATTCGCCAGGAGCCTAGGCCTACCGCGGTGTGAGAAGTATGAACGTGCGTGCCTTGGCTGATTCGCCTTTTGGTAAATCGCATAGAAGGACTTGTCGCTTTGCGTCGGAGACGCCGCTGGATGTCCGAGTGCTGGGAATGTGCGTGTGTATGGTCGAGCCGAGTTCTCTACCGCGTTTATAGGTCCCATATATCCAGCTGGAAACTACCCATCAGGATGATAATAGCCATAAGACTGTAACAGTTTTCTCGTGTGGCCTATTACTCTCCGTTTTTCTAGTTGATTTTTATTCGGTTCATTTTGTCAATACTCAGCTCGGTTCAATTTCAAGGAGATCATACATCTCTCTGGTTAT
>NW_020869476.1:361609-364109 GCF_003789085.1 Penaeus vannamei
TGTGTGTGTGGTGGGTTGTATAGCCATGCGTCCACCCTCCCGGCTTTCTCTGCTTGTGTTCGTGTTGCTGTTGTGTGTGTTTGGTACTTACCCTATCTTATTGCTATATAGTGTACACACACCCATCCATCTACACACACACTCTAATCTCGCTCCTCTATACATGTATCTCCTCTCTTTACTCTCTCTCTCTTATCTATCTTACTATTCTCTCTCTATCTTCAATCTCTTCATCTATCTTCTTATTCATTTACCTTACATTATTATACTCTCTCTTCTACCTTCTCTATCTTACTTACTATTCTTACTTCTACTATATATAAATATATGCTATATATATATATTATATCTTCTCTTGATTCTTCTCTATTACTCTATATAGTACTATTATTATGCCTCTTTTGTCCTTTATTAGTTTTATATATGTATATTATGTTTCATTGTATACCTATTCATTTAGATATCCATCCGTAAATATGGGTATGAGATAAGTTTATTATTAAGGATCCATATAGAAATGAAAAGTATTTATATTGTTTATATTCACTAATTATAATATATATAATAGATATATATAGTCACTCTATATTAGATACTCATTGTCTATTAGCACAGTACGGAACTATTGTTCCTAGTTAAAATCATAGATTGTATTCTTTATATGATGAATGAGGAGAACCTATTAGCCAATGTGTCACTCATTGTGAGCATTCAGCGGTATCTGTCAAGTGCTCTATCCGATCGCGTGTCATGTTGTTGTCCGATATCAATATTATCCCACTTACGTGGAGAAATCGATATAGTCATATATAACTATTAATAATATACATATTATATATTCTTATCACTTAATATATATATATATATACCATAGGTATGAGTGAGAGTATCGTGAGATATATATATAATAGAATGCTAAATTATATATATAGGTAGGTATATACTAATACTACAGTGAGATACGCTCAGCTATAGTTAGGTTATGGTATATATATTATATTATATGTGGTGAAATCGATTGAAGTGTTGTGTGTTGTGTGTGTGGTTGTGGAAGGTATATGTGCGATAGTACATATGTCTGTGAGTCAAATATTTACTTCGATAACTAGTGCACTAGTTTAGATGTGTTGTGGTGTGTGAATGTTGTTGTGTGATGTTAGATATCCTGTGTGATAGAGCCGCCTCGTGTCGTGGTAACTCCTCCTGTGAATATAGATGTGTGTGTGATAGTCTATGTGTAGTGATGTGTGTGCCAGTAAGCGTGCTTGTTACGTTGTGTGTGTGTGTGTATTACAATACATATATTATACATATATCAAATTATACATACATACATATATCGAAATATTAGGTACTATAAATAAATAATACTGATTATATTAATATATAATAAATTGTTATATATATATTATATTTTACAATATATACTCCTGTGTATATGTGAGTGTGATGTCTTGTGTGTAGTAGTGGTAGAAAAATGGTTAGTGTGATAGTAATGTAATGTAGGTGTGTATAAAAGGATAGTGAATGTTATTATATAAATAATTAATAAAATATATGCAATGTGTGTGGAGTAGCTATGTTAATTATGGCATAATAAAACATGTGTGATCGAATAAGGTGAGTGACGACTAGCTCGGTGTATCTAAAATCCTATTAATATAATTTAATCCTATAATTAATTCGGATATATATAATTATTATGATTGCAAAATACTTAATAACATATTTAACCTAAGACGACTTACTGATAATTACCATGTATCTAATTAAACAATCTCATTAATAATTAAATTATATATTCTTACCTTATAATAAGACAGAAAGTAGAATAGAAATAAATATGATATAGATTTATAATAAGATAATTATATGAAAATATTATAGTTGGTATGCTGGAGATAAGAGCTGAAGATTAGTGAGATGAGAAGAGAGAGAGAGAGAGAGAGTAGAGAGAGTATTACCAGATGAGATAGAGAGGAAGAGTTATGAGAGAGAGATACATGAGATATGATCCACATAAAGTAATTAGTATAATCTTAAATTATTGAATATATCATTAGGTTACCTACTAAATACATAGTATTATGCACCACTACACACATCACACACACACACACAACACATATTAGTATATTATAATACATAAATGGATTATGTAGTGATAAATGTACTAATGATGAGGACATTGATATAATTATGTTTGTGTGTGTGTGTGTGTTGTATATATATATATGTTTAATATATATATATTGAGTAGGTATTGTATGTATGTGATATATATAATATTTGTAGTATATTTATTATAAGAACTGTTAACAATGAACTGCGAATATTGGTATTAGTTATTATATATAGTATTATATTAACCTATTTATTATATGATGTTACACATACACACACAACACACACAATCATCCCACACACATAAGCACACACACAACACACAATCCATCACACACACGATTCACACCCTTCACCCTCCCCACCTACACACATC
>NW_020869476.1:419589-422089 GCF_003789085.1 Penaeus vannamei
CGGAAGCGAGACAAACGAATGGAGTGATTCGGGGCTCGCAAGGGACACACGCGGCGCGAGAGGAGGCGAGACTGTGGATCCAGGGAATGCACGCGCCTTCCTTTCACAGCCAGACGAGGCGCGTCGAATCAATACTAATCATTTTTCTTAAATCGCCCCATTAAGGATATGCATCTGGTTTCCTTTAAGAAATTGCTCACACCACGAGAGTCGGGCCGAGTCGAGGCAAGGATGGGGCTGGGCGCAGTTTCCCGACATCACCCGAAGTCAATCGAGGCGAAAGCAGCATGGAAGTGGGCGTCCTCAACAGTTTGGTTCAATAGATATGATATAACAACATTAACAATATAATGCTGCTGATGATAACAATGGTAATAATGATAATAATGATGATGATGAAATGACCATAATGATAATGATGACATATTACTATAATAGTGATAATGAGTCTCCATAATGATGATGATGATGATAATGAACACGATAATAGTAATAGTGATAATAATGATGATAATGATAACACTAATAATAACGATGATAATGATGATGATGATAATAATGATAATAATGATGATAATAATAATAATGATAATGATAATAATGATAATAATATAGACAATAATAATAACTATGATAATGGCAACGAAAGAATATAATTGATAACAAAAGAATATATATAATGATGATAATGAAAACAATAACAAGAATTATAATAATGATGACACTAATCGCTATGATGATACTGCTAATAATGATAATGCTAATAATGATAGCGTTAATAATAATAAAAGTAATGATAATGATAACAATAATAATAATTATGATAATGACATAATGATAATAATAATAATAACAGTGATAATAATAATAGTAATGATTATGAGGATGATTATGAGGATAATGATGAGAATAACAATAATAGTGATAATAATGATAATGATAATGACGATGATAATCATAGTGAAAATTATAATAGTAAGAATGATAATAATAATGATAATAATAACAATAATAATAAAATAATAATAACAAAATTGAAAATGATAATAATCTAAATGGTAATGATAATAACAATGATAATAAAAATAGTAATGATGATAATAATGATAATGATTATGATGATAATAATAATAATAATAATAATAATAATAATAATAATAATAATAATAATAATAATAATGATATTAATAACAACAATAATAAATTATACTGATGATGAAAATAATAATAACATTAATAATAACAGTATTAATGATGATAATGATCATAATAATGACAATATCATTGCCGATAAAATAATAATAATGACGTTAATGACAATTTTAACAACAAGAATATTGAGTGATAAGAGAAATGCCATTAATAGTTCTTCTAATGTCTTGATCATTCTTTCTGACCGTTGGTGACAATCCGATCAAATTCCTTTTAAGGCTCTCGTCGGCCATTCAAAAGAAGCCGCAATAGTTTTGTCAACGACTCACCAAACCACGGAACGGAATACGAAATGATACGAGATCTTTCCAAATCGGGTCTTTCGCCGCGAAGATCCAGCGTCGAATGCCTCCCACGACCCAACGCGACGGGACTCGGCTGGCGGAGACCCGGGCCAGGAGACACACGCGGGGCCTGGATATCGCAGTGCAAGCGGACACTTTCACCCCCTACAGACGCCCTCCGTCGCCAGGGAGCGAAGGGCGGTCAGGCTGATCCGCCTTCGCATCCCGAGCGGACGGCGATGCTGGGGTGCCGTTCGGAGCAAATTGTTAGCAAACCCTCGCTCTTTGCTCGTAGGTCCTGCTTGCAAGATCTTCTTCAATGTTCTATTCTCATTGTCAATCCCTGGCCAAATGAGAGAGAGAGAGAGAGAGAGAGAGAGGAGAGAGAGAGAGAGAGAGAGAGAGAGAGAGAGAGAGAGAGAGAGAGAGAGAGAGAGAGAGAGAGAGAGAGAGAGAGAGAGAGAGACTGTGTGTGTGTATGTGTATGTGTGTATGTGTGTGTGTGTATGTGTGTGTGTGTGTGTGTGTGTGTGTGTGTGTGTGTGTGTGTGTGTGTGTGTGTGTGTCGGAGGGCGCCCTAATGGCCAGTACATGTGAAGCGTAGTCTTGGAGATATGCAGAAAAAACGTCGGCATAATAAGTAATCATGTAAAGCAGATACAGAAAAAATATCTAACAATTTGAAACGCTGACAGGGAATGAAAAATGAGTTTTCTGTCCATGCAAATCGGTGACTCGCAACTCGGCTGAATGTCGATGCAATATTATTGCGAGATAACAGGAAAAACAACCGAGAATTTTGTGTAGTCCTTTTAGGAACTTTACCATTATTATAAGTCACTGCAAAGTCATTACCATCTAAATTGTTATTACTTATTATCATTACTATGACTACATATGCAGAAAGGGGATCTTTTCATGTTTTTTGTTTTCATGATACCATTATCCTAACAATAATTTCTTTTTTTTCACTTATGCAAATATAGCTACCATTACTTCAGACT